>JAWWMW010063309.1:0-16168 GCA_035048345.1 Echeveria elegans | reverse complement strand
TCTAGAGTACCTTGTGCAGAAAAAATAATCCTTGACTCCTACAAAATCTCAGTGACAATAATGAATCACAAGCAATATTGGCAGCAAGAATGAACAAAATTATTGGCAAATAGGGAATCACAGATTTAACTATAAACAGGGAATCACACAATTAATCTTAAAGAAGGAATCACACATTTAAGTATAAACAAGGAATCACACTATTATTGGCAAACAGATGACACAATTATCTGAATGTAATCACATATACCTCTGATTTTCTTGGACGACCTCTTGGCTATCTTGGTGGAGTTGTAACCCTTTGATTTTTGCATCCTCTAGTGTTGTGTCCTTATTCGTTACAGTTGGAACATGTCATCACTCGGTTCTTTCGTGACAGCTTGGTTGAGGATGTCTCATTGAGCCCTTGTCTTCTAGCATAATTTTTTGGTCATCCTGGATTACCTTTTCTCCAAGGTGATGGCAACACACCAATTTTTTCCACTCTTGGCCATAGATTGGAGCCTTGTACAGGTCCAATACCATCAGCATATGTTTGCAGCCACTTTTCCGAAGTGTACCAGTCACTCACATAATCCTCAACCTTTTTTTTTCTGTCCTATGATAATAGATGTAGCATGGACACTATTGGCATCTTCTCTCGCAGCCTCCCCAAACACTGCTTGAAAGTTATCGCACTCAGTTTCCTCTCTACACCAAGATGATTTCGGTTCCCATCAACATCTTCATCCGCGCGCATACCGAACCTCCCCATCACCGTCTTCATCTCCAACCACCTCACAATCGTTCCCAATAGCTGAATGATATTCTTCCGCTTCGTCGTCATCAATTGGAGTATTCACTTCATTTGCTGTGGTAATCGGAACATCTTCGGACATCGCTTCATTAACAGCATCAGGCATCGTTTCATTAACAACATCACACATCGCTCGTACCCACATTTTTTGGCCTCTTCATCCGTTGTGACCGTCGTAGTGGCCGAACTGGCATCGACAACTTCCTCTTTGGCGGCATGTAATCGAAGCAATTGGGTAGTCTGAATTGCGGAATTAGGGTTTTTGATTTTGGTAAAGTGAAATCGGGAATTGGGGACGGGGTGTTGTTACTTGTGGCTGATACGATGTCGTTTCAGTGGGTTAACGTTGAAACAAAACGGTGGTTAACATCGTCGACTGTTTCCGTCAACTGACTTGACGGTGTGCTTTATTTAGCGAAGTCAACACAAGTATCAGAATTAATTCACCGGTCAACTGTAAGTACATGACACAAAGGGATTTTTTTTAGTTGGGGATTAAAACGTCCGAATCGCGAAAGTTCGTGATTTATTTGATATTTTCCCTATATGTTTCATATTTAACAGCAAGAATAATATACACTGCCGCCTATATATACACAATAATTAAAATGAAGGGGTCTGACTGTGATTTTATGAATCAAAGTAACACAGACAACTTCAGTTGCACAACTTGGGTTTCTACCTATTTCTGATTGTGACATAATTCTATATCATATCAAACCAGCACAAGCTTGTCGTTTCGTTATTCTACATCAAACAATTAAAATGGAGAAATGGGGAAGAATTGGCAATGCATATATTAGAGTAAATTCATTCGATTCACATCCACCCTTAAGAGCATCATTTATGATGATCTTAAATAAAAGCTCATCGCCCTCTTATCCTTACAATTCTTCATGTTGTTTTAATGACGTGTGACATAATTTGGAGCAAAACTGAAGATGAAGTTAATTGTAGACAAAACTGAAGAAGGATACTATGGGAATTGAAACTCAAACAATTGAAATCATGTAATTATAGATACTATGGTGAAATTATTTAAGTAGTATTTTCTTTAAATAACACTTAAAACAAATTATATTTGATAAAATTAAAATATATTTGTGTTTATAAATCATGATAATAACCTATACATGTTTGATAAATTATTATATCCTTTTTCCAAAACGTAGCTCATTGAGCAAAAATATAAATATTTAATATAATAATAAATTTATTCTTTAAATTAGATTAATAATAAGTTTTAATAATTATTGAATGATATAAATATTATTTATGAATAGTGAACGGTCCATACTGGTGCATTTTACAAATTATAAACTATATATTTGATCTTCGATCGGATAAGGAAATGTCAAATTCATTGACCACTAATGCACTCACTCTAACTACTTCAAAAGATCCGGCTTTTGTTGAATCATCTTCGCTAGTGAATCAAAATAGTTCCACTTTAAACGGAGTATGAATAGTAAAGAAAATACAATTTGTACGAATTTGGTCGATGCTGAAGATTATTAAAAATAAATCAAATTGAAATTCAAAGGTATGTAGTTGAATACACCTTGAAGACAAGATGACGAGCGAAGAAAGAGAAGAGGCCATTGACATAACTGATGACAGCTATAAAATTTGGTGAATAGAAAACCCTAAACATCATCGACTGATTTTATCACAACCATGCCTTTGTTTAAAGGTGTCAAAAATACATTTCGCCCTCTACCCGTTCTATACCCGCTCCAAAAATACCCTTTCATATCCACCTATTTAATACCCTTACCTTTTAATGTCCTTACCCTTTAATACCCTCTTATAATAAGGGCGCTCATTACCCGCCCATTTGCCATCTTATTACCCTTTTCTTAATTTGACCACCGTTGACCACAATTGACCACTGTTGATCGAAGTTGACCGAAGTTGACCGGTCGTTGTCCGGCGTTGACCGATTGGTCAAATTTCAAAAAGAGGGTATTAAAGGGCGCTCTTACCCTTTTGATACTCGTCCACTAAACTCTTATCCTTTTGTACCCTCTACCCTCTTTTACCCTTTACACACATACTATCTTCATACCCGCCCATTTGACACCTCTACCTTTGTTGCCTTTATTCTATTTGAGTTTATCTCACTCACATAAGTGGACACGTGACTCTCAACCATTCCGTTTTTGGTTTTCAGGATCATTTTTATTTTTATTTGATCAATTCCCATAAAATGTTGTAAGATCTTGATGTTCTTGATGTTTTTAAAGGGATTTTTTTTGTCATTTTCTGAATTTTAAAATTTTAAAAAAATATTTTCAATAAAAATTTATAATTGATTAATGGAATAACATGATGGAAGTGGTCTGTGCCAATGGAATTAAACGTATGGGTAATTTTCTGAAAAAAATAAGTTTTAATGTAAAAAAGTATCAACCAAACGTTTGGATGTGAAAAATATAAAATGTTCTAATGGTATATTTATATTTTCAATTGAGCAACCATACACACATTTCATATTTCTATTTTCTTTCCATTCACTAAATTTGTCATGAACCAATTATAGCATTAATGTTAGTTATACGATTAAAAAAAAGAAACAAACTTGTGTACAACTACATTAGGCAGAATTGATTGCATTTTGTCCTTAGAAAGTTGAAGGTGTGTCACACTGTCCAATCAACAATTAGGTTACAATTGGAAGCCGAATCCATACGTAACCAAAAGTCCAAAAGTGCAGTTTTCTTGTGTTTTCTTCCAATATTTTCTAATGATTTCTGTAGGCATTGTTTTTTTGATACAGTAGGCATATTTGTTGAAGGGACAAATCGAGCAAGCGGCCTCAACAAATCAACTAATTGTAGATTAATCAATGACTACACTGTTACATCATATTTGGATACATTGTTACATCATATTTAGATATATTTAGGCACATTGTTATATCAATATATGTCATCAAAGCAACGTGATGAACCAAATTTAACAAAGCGCTTGATCAGTGCAAGTTTGAAAGCAAAGTCCAAGCCAAAAAGTAGTGAAAAAAGATAGGTTTTTCAGTAGTGAAATATTTTATAAAAAATCAATGTAGTGGCTGATGGGAAAAAAGAGAAAAAAATTAAAAACAAACACTTCACCGTTGCTACCTACTTGGTCGCCGTGCTCGTCGACCGTCTCTGGTCGCTACTCGCTCGTCGCCTAGGGGCTAGGGTTTCAGTCGGTCGAACGCGAACCTCTCACTTGCTCGAGACAAAAGCATTTCAATTTTCGTTTAAATCCCAACTTTCATTTAAATTACAAGCAAGCAACTAATCGATCGACCAATTAATCGCCAAAACGTTGCGTTTCTCGATTAATCGAGGTTCCATCGCCCAAATCGATCGATTTCTTACAATTTCCGAATCGAGTTTTTGAATCGACCTCTCGATCTTGATCGGGCGATTAGTCGTCACCTAATCGCGACTAATCGCGCTATTCAACAACTGTGTGTGTAGGTAAAAGTAAAACTACTCCATGAAACCTTACTGCTTTGGATTCTTTAGCTTCTCATTACAGACTACACTGCTCGCGCTCCAAGGTTGATTGCAATTTGAAATTGAAGCACGTTCAGCAAACTTAAAGTATGCTGTGTTTGTCTTGAGTTTTCCTAAATACGTGGTTCGTGAGAAGGGGATGGGGACCTCTGTTTTCTTTTCACCCCTACCGATGATGTCCCGCCATTCACTACAAACCCACTGCTTTCTGAGATACTGGAGTTATAACGATGCTTCAGCAAATTATGGCTTGATTCAGAATCACCAGCTCTTGATAGGGGTAACCGAGTTGTACTAGAACGAGTGACACAAAGCCAGGTTCTACTCTCCCCATTTCTCTCTTCTCCTGTCAACGGAAAGTGCCACGTCCCTTCTTCTGATTCCTGACATATAAATAGAGCTTCAGTAACTCATCAACAAAACTTGCCTGGCTGAACTTTAATATTGCAGTCTTATGTTTGATATGAAACTATGGTAGGAAGTGGGAGGGTGATCTCATCACAGACAATTCAAACCTGTGTCATCTCGACTCCAATTTCTTACTTGTATCACTAAATTGAAGGCTTATGTATATTAGAACTCATGTTATTAATAAAAGAAAATACTAAATGATCGAAACTCGGGTGTACTGACCCACTGAACAATCAATATGCTCTCACGTCCTTCTCTTTTGTTGTTCTATCTTTTGGTTTTGGCTTTGGTTAATTTCTACGTCTTTTTGGATTACTTACTAAAAGAATCCATCAATTCTATAGGGTTCACATGATAAACACTTGTCCCGTTAACGGACACTGAATCTATCTATTTTATGTTCATTATCCATTACCGACGCACTAGATAACCAAATTTTCAAATGTCAAACAAAAGAAAATAGTCTTACATGAATGACAGTTGAGTAAGTGGGTGGCATCTGAAGACGTGGGCTACCTTTAGAAAAAGTATAACGGACCTGCAATTGTGATTACCCTTAATCAGTGCCCTAAACCACAACCCTAAAATATGAATATTGATAATCTAGGACTTTCTGAATAGGTGGGATTCATATCATGCTACTCTGTATTCTAATGATTGTTGGCAATTCAATCAAATTACCGAAGCAAGAAAATGAAAGTCGAAATTTAAGATGTTCATTATAAAAAGCATCCTGAGCTTCATTAATTGTGTTACTGAATACAAACGACGTGCATATAGATAGAATACAAATGCAATGACAACATGGTAGGTTTGACCACCATTCTATCTTTTCTTTTTGTAGAAAGGAAAAAGAAGGGAAAAAAAATAATCAAATGAATGATGAAACATACCTGATGCCTCTCTTTCCACTGGGTAATAAAAGACCGACCAAGTAACTCATATATGTGATCGCGCAATTCATCATTGGTCACTACCAAGCACTTGAGCTTGACTGCAGCATATAGTAAATACCTACAGCCAACAGAGACATTAGCTTGTACTGATGTCCAAATAAGGAATTGTAGATGCTATTATATAAGTATGTTCGAGTAGATTTGATAAGGGAGTTAACTAGAGCTCGTCGAAGCTTGAAACTTTGTTCTAAAATGTTGTATAAATTTCATGTCTAGAGCAAGTACTTGAAAATAACTATCTGATACACGTTCATATACATATAAGGTACACTCAGGCATACCAATCATCATTTGATCCATGAGGCGTAGCATAGATGAAATCTTGAGATTGCCATTCCTCTAACAATTTCCTACCAGGAGTTCCCATAAACTCCTTTAGACGTTTAGTATGTAAGACGATTAGTGGTCTTTTTTTATGTTTCTCACCGCAAATTTTCTTCACAAGAGCTTCAAGCTACAAGGAAACAATTTTAGTTAGTGAACAGTGTAAAATAGCATAATGTAAAGGGGAAATATTAAATTTTATTCAAATAAATAAATTGCAAAAGAACCTTAAACTTTAACATGCACAACCTGTGTGACACTGAAACCGCCATCTTTGAAGTTCTGCTGATAGAGCCCGATATTAGCCCCATCCACAATGCAATCATAGTCAGCGTGGTGGTCCAGCCAGTCCTGTAATTCAAAATAGCCAAATGAACAAGAAATTATAAGTTGCATCAGGACGTAGTGCTATTGATATAGCATATACAGAAATCGAGAAAATAAACTGATTAATGCATGAACTGCAAGGAAAATGTAAGGTAACATATTTGAACGTCTCGAAAAGGGTCTAGGTTAAAAAAAAGGCATGGAATTCACTGAACTCTTACCATAAACTGCCTAAAATTGGCCTTGGTTTCCCTTTCTATGGCCAACGAAGCTAGGGACTGAGCAAACTTTTCGGTCTCCATGCTATCAATATCAACACAAACTAATTTTGTCCCACATGTTTTACACTTGGCATCTGTACCAATTTCTGTTCTGGACACATTCCAATCCCCCTTCCCAATCCACCCGAGCCCATGACACCCACCACCATTTTCAAAAACTGCCTCTTTGATCCTATTCAGATCCATGTTCAAACTCTCAACCTCGGTGGCTGCCTTACTCATAAACCAATCCTCAATAACTATAGCTGTTTCTATGTTGACATGCCTTAGAGACTTCCTAAGTTTGTGCATGTAAGTATACACCCTATCCCCTTTCCGTGCATCAGAACTCACTTTCAACAATGCACGAATCTCTGGCTCTTCCAAACTAACCCCTACAATCCTCATGTGTTCCTCAACCTCATATGCCATGTCTGCTTGCCCATTCTCACAGAAATACAACAATGCAGGATCATACGACCTTAGCTTCGGAACCAACCCAAGCCTCCCAATATCCTTCACCAAACTAAATGCTAAATCACCATCACCCTTAGCAGCAGCAAGTCTCGCAGCAGACGTAATAGCAGCCTCATTCGGCTCAACACCATCAACCTTCATCTGATCAAAAACTCTAAAACCAAACTCAACTGCTGACTCCTTGATTCCGGAATCGGAAACAAAATTCGAACATAAGAATAGAATAGCGTTATACAAGTATAAATTAAGCCGAATATTCTGCGCTACCGCAGATTCGTATAGCGCAATAGCGCCTTGTAAGTCCTTACGTTTGGAACATAGTTCAAGCTCCAACCGGAACTTAGCTTCCGGCGTCCGATTCTTCTTCATCTGCTTCTTTCCCATTCCATTCGTAGTCGCTTCCATCTGTACCGAATTTGGAAACCAATAAACAGTTTTGGGGGAAAATTGTTGAATATTCAATAGAGATGAACACCACTGCGGTGCGTATGATCGGCCGGCGAAAGGTGGAGTGGGGTGACCGGATGAGACGGCACCGGTGAGATGCTGATGTGGTTGACTAGTTTGACCTTGATGAAGGATAGATGTTGAGTAGAGTAGCGGCGACGAGGTTTTGCAGCTAGGGGTTTGGTTGGGCTTTTGGGCTTATTGTTTGCACCAAGCCCAATCTCATGGACTTTTTTAGGACTTCTGGTTTAGAGTTTAGAACAAAGAAAACGAATTTTTTTAATTTAACCACATGTATAAGACGGTTGATTTTTTTTATATATAAAAAAGGCCCCATTAGTGAGAAAATATTACAGTTCATCTCTTCAATATGAAATTTAATAATTTAAAAATTAATGTAGTAATGAGCCCAAATAACAATTTTCCCATGATAAAAAGCAAATGAAAATAGTCTATGGGGATGGTGGGTCATTGATTGAGTAGTCGGTCAAAAAGGCTCATTCCGCCGCCGGGACGTAGATGCTTTTCATTCTTTCCATATTTGGTTTGAAAGTTGTGTTTTGGACGAAGTTGCAGTCGCAATTGAGTTATAATATCCAAGTTGGTGCATGAAGTTACAATTTTTATCTATGAAGTCTTGATGAAGATGGTGTTAAAAGAAAATTTGTGCTGATGATAATGTACTTGATATTAACTAGATATGCTAAAGATATTCTTATACTACATTTAACTCATATAGCAAAAAGTATGGATGCTCAAATAGCCTGGAACCCGGACCCAACCCGGAATCTTCCGGTCCCTGAACCGGGTCGAGTTTTTATTTTTTTTCCGGTCTCGATCTGGTCCAAATCCGGAAAAGCAAAAAGAAAATCGAAGAAAAAAAATACCTGGTCCCGATCCGGTCTCCGGTCCACCCTTTCTCTGAAAAACTCGGTCCCGGTCCACCCGGGCCCGAAAAATCCAGTCCCAGTCCCCGTCCGGATCAACCGGATGCACATGCCTAGAAAAAAGGGTCACCAATACAATATTGAAAAGAAAAAACTGTAACCGATGCGTTGTATACTCTTTTAAAAAAAAAACAAATGAGAATGGGTGAAAATGATGAATTCCAAAGAAAAGCTTTGACCTTTTCGAAATGGAGACCCCGGCCACTAGAGAGTCATAAAGTATGCATATATTTGCCTCATCTGGCGCAAATCCGAACTGGCGACAGAGCTAGAAGACCTTGAGACTTTTAAGGCAGGTGGTCTCCACTAATCAACGCAATCACAAATTGACAATACAAGTACAACTTGACAACTAAATGCTTGATAGTCTGTATACTTGTAGTTCTACCTAGTGGGTTAGCTTCTCTATATATGTTTTGATACATATTTAAAACGTGTTTATAGTGTGGTAGCAGCCAGTTGATTATGCATTTGTGCTTGACTTTTTAAGCGAGACAATATGATGTCGGCTTGTGTCGTCCTCCTTGCTAGTAGTATTTTAATACACACTACTCTATTAATCACTGAGATTTGTCAAATGGAATCTCCTGCGGTCGCACGTTGGGTATGCGTATGCCTGTTTGCCACAAGCATGTTGGTCCGCACGAGGATTGTTAGATGAAAGTTGTAGGCTTGCAATATTTCCGTGTTTAAACTTCTTTAAAGTTTCATCGAAGGGGTAGTCTTCGAATTAGACTCCTTCAGTGGCCGATTAGTTTTGGCCGGAAACAAAGTTTTTTCAACAACAGAAAGTGTTTCAGGATTCAACAAAACCTAAATTTTTGATCAAATTTGTGCTAGTTAAATAAGAACTCTCAAATTTTATTGGAGCGACGTCTAGGGTTTAGGGTCTTGATTCCGCTCTGATTTAGATAGATTCAAAATTCACCTCTCACTAGATGCATCTATTTGATTTTCGGTGAACTTGCAATTCAACCTAACAAAATAAGTATCTTATTTGGACCTCCTAAATAGGAACTGAATCAGAAAAGCCATGGTCGAAGCATCGAATTTATAGTCAACAAAGCTTTAAAATGGATCAACTATCATCCATAGATGGATATATTCCAATGATTTTGACATCAAGATCATCTTAATTATCTTGTTATCCAACTATGGATGCGTTTGAATTAGATGATTTTTTTCCGGCTTAAGGTAAAGGAAGATTAGATCATTGTCTTGTCCAGAACACGTAGATGAACTACCACATGCATATGTTACAAAGTCGCTTTAGACAACTTAAATGCTCATCTTTATAATATCATATCAAGCATGCACCAAGTAGCTAATTCCGATATAAAGCAACGGGGAAGCTAGCTAGTTGCTACCTGTCAGAAAATAATTGAAGATGCCGAATTGTCGGCCTGTCGGCGCCGGGTCGCCCCTGGACGTTAATTATTTGGGTTCCCATCGTCATTCGCATCCAACTTAGCATTATTTACATGCGTACTTAGAGTAAATACGCAACACACCGTTTTTACATTGATTTGAGTTTGTTATTAGTGAGTTACTTTTATTTTAAAATTACGCAGATCTAATAAATGAGAATTGTTTGATTCGAGTCTATTTTTTCTTTATCTCTACTATTTTTTATTACGACGGTTACCAAAATTTTTAACTGATGATCAGTGTGCATGTGGTATCTTTACTAGTTTCCCTTAATTGTTTGTTGCCCATAAAAAGTGTAATAGGTCTCGATATTCCAAAAAAAAATATCTGACTGTTATGAATGATGGCTGCACATGGAGGAGGAAGAATTTTATATCATGTGGGTCCCACACCAACGAAAAGAATCGCCCGTTATCTCTTTCATTTCAGTATAAAAAGGGGCTTGGGGGTGATCTCCTCCTCCTTCTCTCTTACTTTCTGTACACATTTCAATACTCTTTGAGTCCCAACGAGTCCCAGAAATTTCCAAGTTTTCTAAAGGTATTTATAACACTGACGACCTAAAATTAATCATTATTTTACCTTGATTATATTCGGTTGGATGACAGTTATGGAAAATTGATTATTTAAATTTTTTAATATATTAAAATTCCATAACTTTTGAACTGTTGTTACGACATTAATGATATGATTCACTTGCTAAAATAAGATTATACAGTATCAGAGCTATATATAATCATCACTTATCAAAAAAAGTGTAATAGAAAACGAACAAAGAAATCTCTCATAATAGTCTGGAGTCTGGACTCTCGAGGAAGAGTAGGAGCATGCAAGGTTTGCGTTGATATGACATTTTGAGAACACATGAGGAGTTTGTTAATATGAGGTCAGTTGATGAATTCATCCTTTAGCAATTCAGGTAGTGATGACATCAAGCGCCATGATTTCGGTCTGCAAAACACCACCATCGAGCCTTGTGTCGTCGATTATGGTATGTTTGTACATTCAATGTGTTGTATAGTTTAAGTCATCTTGAATCTGTGTTACAAGAATCTTCTTTCGAAGTGCACTCGCATTATTTTTAGATATAGTGTAAATATTGTGTTTATCGCAACGAAGTTGTTGGTAAAGTTCTTCAAATATTGTGTAAAATTCATGAATATAAATGAACATTCAACTGATAAACGAAATGTATCAATGAATATACCATAATATTTAAGGGACCAAAAAAGTTCTTGATAAAGTCTTATAATTAATATTCATGAATGTTTAATTGATAATTGAATTGCATTAATGGATATAACATAATATTTAAGGAACCAGGACTATAACTGTTCGTGACTTGTCTCTTGTCCTGGATTTGAGCTATATGTCATTTGAATACCGTGTAATATTCATGTACATAAGTGAACATTTAACTTGTAAACATGTATTATGTTATTCCACGGAAACGTTGCTGGCATATTTTGGACAAACGCTGAAGATCGCCAATGAGGCTCTATATAAGGATCTACAGATTAGTAGGAGCTAATGAAGATGGAAGATTTCTTAATTGCACAAAGTATTCCTTAAACCAGATTTAGAAACTAACTATTTTTGGATAAAGAACGAGTCGGAGCATTGACGAAGAGTTCGAGCATGAATTGGAAATCAATGAAGGCAAGAATTAAGAAGTAGAAGAAACAAACGGTTTTTGGAAACTAAAAACGGAAGCTATTTGGAAATTACCAAAAACATATTTGGTATCAAAGTTATTTTCCTAACCAGACCAGACTAGACTTGGCAACATCAACATATATAAATAGGGAGATAAGCCAAGAGCCTTGGAGTATCGAAAGATCATCAAAATCATAAGCTAAGCATAATCATTTGGATTTCAATCACATGCACGGAGATTCTTGCTAAAATAGATTGAGCACGCACACCGAGGGATTCAGAGGTGTTTAACCATTCGGGAGATTGGTTGTTGCTCAAGAGCGGCTTTCAAGAGATTGGTGTTAGTGACTAAGTAGGGGAATTATACGACAGAAAGGATTAGGTAGCATTCACAAGAGAGTTAGTATAGAAAGAGGAATTCGTGTTTGTACTTGAACTCATAGAAGTGAATAAGAAAATGTCATTGGGTCAGAGAGTCCCACAATAGGACGTTTGGTTCTGAAGTGGGTTAACAAAGTTTGTGTGTCTTTTTGTTATTTATGTTACTTTACAGTTTGATCTACAGAATCGTCTGTAGAATCCATTGCAGCGCACATGGACCTGATCTATCAAGCTTGGTAGAATAACAAGTGCCATCAAGAGCTTTTTACTCAATACAAATGGTAAGATCCGCACTGCTGTAAGATGAACACTCGTGAAGGAAATAACATTACGAGGCCACTGTTGCTGAAAGCACACAATTATAGGATTTGAAAATCCAAGATGCACATGGTCCTATTTTTGATGAACTGGCATGGATGATTGTGGAGACTGAATACAAGGTACCTACATTCAAGTATTCAAACGAGCTGAAGAGCCCTCTGTTGTAGACTTAGAATGAGAACACGCTTGCCTTTGGAAACTCCAGAGCTATTAATGCCACAATTACTTCCATCGATGATGAAAGATATACCATGATTCAGGAATGCAAGACTGCAAAGGCTGCTTGGGATACTATGCAGATTGCCTTTGAAGGAACAAATAAGGTCAACGTTAACAAGCTACCTATGATCACCTCCAGGTTTGAAGCCCTACAAATGCAGAATGATGAAACTATCGCAGAGTATCACAAGAAGGTTAAGGATATGGAAAATGAGGCTGCATCACTCGGAGAACCCATGAGTTAAAAGAGGATTCTTAGAAAATCGTTGCCTTCTCTATTTGAAAGAAAGATCTATGCTATAAAGGAAGCCCATGATATCACCATCATATTGCTGTAAGAACTGATAGGGATCCTTAAGACTCATGAGATGAACCTAAACTCTAAGAATGAAGATAAGAAGTCGAAGATTACTAGATTAAAAGCATAGATCTAGGAAGAATCGGAATCGGATGACGATCTTGCCTTGATTTTAGGACTATTCAATAAAATCATAAAGAAGGTCTCCAACAACAATAAATATATGAGATTCAGGGGGAGCAGCTCGAACAACAGGAGCTAGAAGGATAAACCTCAAAAAAAAAAAAGAGCTCCAAGAAATAGTCCAGCAATAGCCAGGAAAATAATATTCAGTATAGGGAATGCCAAGGCTGCAGTCAACATTCAGGCAAAATGTGGTAATGCCTTCAAGAAGAAGAGGCCTTGTAATGTGATAATATCTTATAATGTCAAGTCTTATATTTGGATACACCATTCCTTGAGACGTGACGTTACGTTTGCACTTGATAAAGAATATCATTCGTTAAATTCAGCTGACATGGATTCAGTCATGAGATTGATTGATTCATGATAGATGTGGATACACCATTCATGAAAAGAAGAAGGTGCCCCTAAATGTTCAAACATCTAAGAATTTTAAGAGAAAGTTGAAAAGTGATGTTGTTCGGCCTGCTGATGATTCAGACAAGATGATGATTGTTGATATGTTTGGTTAGAAGAAACAAGCTTCACCAATAAGTGAAAATAGGGCTAAGAGATCTCATCGTGCGCTAAATCAAGAAGGTTTTGTAGAGGAGTTACTAAGTCTACAGAGAAGTCTAAAACCAAGCCTGCAGTCAAACCTACTACAAGATCTAATAAGGTAGCAAAGGATAAGATTGATGAAGTACTCATTGCATGAAAGTGAGAGGATGGGATCCTGCAACCAATCTGAAATCAAATAAGTTGACTTCCATGTATGCTGTGTTGCACACCTTTAGTGCGTCTAGTTGGATTCCCTCCATAAACAAATAGTATGTGACAGTGCTTACATGGAAGCTCTTATATGTTATAGGACAGAAAAAGAAACTTAATATTGGGTTGTTTATCTTTGACAATTTGGCTAGCCATGTGAAGTACAATCATTCGAATTTCGATCACATGCACGAAGAAGACATTCATTTTTGCAAAAGATTGATCGGAGCATGCACGTCGAAGGATTCGAAAGTGTTTGACCATTTGAGAGATTGGTTGTTACTCAAGAGCACCTTCAGGAGATTGGTGATAGTGGCTAAGTAGATGAATTCTACGATCTAAGGGATTAAGTAACATTCACAAGAGTTAGTATAGAAAGAGGGATTCTTGTTTGTACTTGAACTCATAGAATGAATAAGAAAAAGTCTCTGGATTGGAGAGTGCACTCCACAGTAGGACGTTTGGTTCCGACGTGTGTTAACAAAGTTCGTGTATTTACTTTGTTATTTCTTTTAGTTTATAGAATGATCTACATAATTGTCTGTAGAACCTGCGACAGCGCACATAGACCTGTTCTGCCAAACCTGGTAGAATAACATATTCAAAAACATACCATAGTATTAAAGGGACCACTAACCGACTGTAATTGAATATTCATGGTGTTAATTCATATAATGTTACTCCTCGTTCATCTTGCTATTATTTTTGTTTATTTTAATGAAAGAATCTTAAAGATAAGAAGGAGAAAATAGATTATGAAAAAAATTCAAGATCTTGTAATTTCAGCTTTCATTTGATTTTGAATTTGATTAGTCGATTTTGCCAATGAACGCATATTTGTTCTATTAAATTGACATGCTAAGTTTTTGTTATTTGCAATTTAATCTATCAATCTAAACCACTTCTAATGAATGGTGTAAATTACTTTACACTTTTCATATAACTTTTCATTTTTACTGCACTCTTGTTTGTTATTATTTCGTACACTACACCAAATTGCCGCATTAGCGACCACCACTTAGCGACCACACCATTATGGTCGCTCTTTTGCGACCACTTGAATATAGATAATATTATGGACGCTAATTTTGGTGCCAAAATTTCTCGAAAATTTTTAGCGTCCACGTGGTCGCTAATTGTGGCGCTAAAATTTGGCGTCGATTATTAGCGACCACGTGGTCGCAGACGTTGGCGCTAAAAATTTCGCGCCGTTCTTTTGCTACCACGTGGTCGGTAAAAAGGTTTATTTATTTATTTTAGCATTTCAAATTAATGTATATTGATTTTCATAAATATAATAACATTTGCGACCACGTGGTCGCAAACAATTATAGAAAAATAAACACTTCGAGCAAATTCAACTCTGTAACATTTCATGTGCACTATTTGCGACCACGTGGTCGCAAGTGTCTTGTAAGTTTTTCGTGTTTTTTCTCGTTTTGATCCTTTTAATATCTGAATCCTTCTTTGGGCCCAACATATAAATCGTAGCATTTTGAAGCACCTTTACTACAGATTTTGTTTCATCTTTATCGGATCAACGATGCATTCTTCTAAAAGATGACACATGTTGCTCAACACCTTAATTAAATGCGTCTAAAAGATGCATCGTTGATCCGATAAAGACGAAACAAAATCTGTAGTAACGGTGCTTCAAAATGTTATGATTCAGATGTTGTGCCCAAAGAATGATTTGGATATTAAAAGGCTCAAAACGAGAAAAAAATACGAAATTCTTATAAGATAGCGACCACGTGGTCCCTAATTTGCGACCACCTGGTTGCAAATGTTATTTTTTAAAATAAATTATATTACATTATCGACAACGTGACCGCTAATAGTTCATAAAAAATGTTACAAAGCCAAAAAAAATTCTTATTGTTGATTTTTCTGTAATCATTAGCGATCACATGGTCGTAAATCCCTCATTTTATAAAAAAGAACACAATTTTTGACTTGGTTTTGAATTAGTTTTATTTTATTTATAAAAAGAAATTGGTGTTGAATTATTTGGAAGCAAAGTCAGTGACCACGTGGTCGCTACTTGTTCTTAGAAATTGTTACAGTCAAGAAATTTTTGCTAAGCGTTATATTCTGTAATCAATAGTGACCATTTGGTCGCTTTGCTTCCACCGACATAGATAGCGACCACGTGATCAATAATTTGCTTCCACCGACACAGCTAGCGACCACGTGGTCGCAAATGAGCATATTTCTGACACATCTTCCGATAAATAGCGTCCAACTGGTCGCAAAAGTGTCTGTATTCGCAAAATTGTCCTTTGATGGAAATCTATAAATGTAACATCACGCTTATAATATTTTACATATCTATTTTCATTATCTCTACAAGTCGAAATAAAAGTATTTTCGCTGAGGATCTGAAGTCTGTTGCGGTCATAATATCTTTGAGGCATTAAACTTGTAAGTATTTAATAATTGTTATATTTTTTATGTTAAATATTTTGTTAGTTAATT
>JAWWMW010063302.1:0-15664 GCA_035048345.1 Echeveria elegans | reverse complement strand
GAATTTGGTCGAGTAGTCAAAAAGTGATTCTGACTTGATCAAATTCGGTCGAGTAACATTCTGGCTCGACCAAATGACATTTCATTTTTTTCTGCCAAAAATCTTGATTGTTACTCGATCAATCTTCATTTATGTTATACCAGTGTATCAGCTGTCGTCCCGATGCATCCCTTGTAGAACAGACACTAATCATTCATCTTCTAAAAACTTTGAAAATCACTCAAATCATAGTAGTCACATATTTCTCATAAAATGAACATCAAGAACTAACTTTTGCTCGATCCAAATCTCCACTTGACATTCGCACCAAGAATTATAAAGTAAAGCACAAAGTCCACAGAGAAAATCTCACCGAACCCATCACCTATGTTAGTTTGGGCTCGTCCATAAGCTTACATTTTCAAGCATTAGACTAAACGTCATAATCCATAAGAGAAGAGGAGTTCCGGTATCAGAAAATAAATTTTAAATTCTTTCTCATGGACCCATCATGCCTACATATGTAAATAAAAGGATCGTCTCTTAGCAATTCTCAAGGGTTATCATGCAAAAACTTCACTCGAGTCAAGGAATAACAAAGCATGAAGGCAGAAACTTAAGTTGTGGAAGAGATATTATTTTTAATTTTTCAAGTTGACACAGTTACTTCAAGGGGAAATTATATAAATTATTTATATTATATCCTAACCCTCAACAACTATTCAACAATATTTATATTTTTTCTTTTGGACACCCCACACTTAATTTTTATCAAAATGCCTAAATATAAATACTCGAGTCTCACTGAAAGTGCCCCTTCAATTTATGCTAAAGTCACCTAAACCCAATCTAGAAATTCTATGAGACATGTAGCCTGGTATTTTCAGGAAATTCTTTGTGTAACTTCTAGCCAAACTTCACTTTTCAAAGAGGGAATAAAATTTTCAAATAGATAGAATTAAGCTAACCAAATTGCCAATTCATTGGAAATAAATTTTAAACAATCAAACTTGTTCAACTCAAAGCTTTCAATCCATGAATTGCATAGCATACAAAATTTGATAAGTGGTTGATTAACATTAGGCATGCTTAGTAAACATTTCAACTTGTGATCAATTATGCAAGTATGATGAATGCAATTTTTTGTATATTGAACAATCCTAGTATGCAAATAAGATAATGAAAATTTCATACACACCCTGAACACTCCACACTTAAAATTTTGCTTAGGCTCGAAGCAATCTAAATAAATAATAAAGAGAGGGTTTAGAGGGACTTCTCTTGTATCGTCAATAGGTTCGAGTTTGATGCGCCTCCAGCTTGTCTTCTGCGAAAAATATGGAATCTTGACGAACAAATAAGCAGCAAGTTAGAGAAGTTAGTGTTCATTTAAGTAATAATCATTGTGTAAGCATGAACAGGAAAGTATGCACGTAAAGATCAATTTCAGAGAAGTTGGAAGATTCAAACAAGTGACTCGGCCGAATGGTAATTTAATTCGGTCGAGCTTTGTGACTAGCAAAGGGTGACATGGTCAAGTTACAAATTTATTCGATTGAGTTGCTCAATCCGCAACACATGATTCGGTCGAGTGGTGGAATGACTCGACCGAATGGTTGTTCAATTTTTTTTTTGTAAAAGAAAGGAATTATCTAGTGAATAAATAGTAAACAAACTAAAGTCTTAAAACCATTCTCCCGCAACGGCGCCATTTTAACAAATAAATTCTAGTAACAAGTATTCTTCATGCAGTTCAAATGAATTTATAATACTTTGGTGATCTAGTGTCGAACTCAATGGAACGACGGAGATAAAGTTATGCTAACTATCGACACTCAAGATTGTTCTTGAGATTAAGGGGGTTTCAAATTGGATGTTAATTAAAATTAAAGTATATAAATTAGATGACTATAATCTAAATTCACCAATAGTACTCATGAATTATGTTGACTAGTTATAAAATAATGTTGAATAAAGTCGAGTTGATCTTAATACATGACTATGCATCCTACTATGATGGAATTCTCATTTCTCGGTGTTGAACTACATACATAAAAACATATTAGTGATGATATAATTATCAACCTCTTAGTCCATTGAATTATATACGACAAATAAATTCATTATCATCAACCGCTCAGTCAATTTGCTAAAGCAAGTATTCGACCTCATGAAATTGCCGCTCTTGCGTACAACGACACTTGGTTTAATAGTTATTTTAACTTCTGAATATGCTAGATTTACCTCTCGGTCCTCCTCTAGAATATACTACTCAAACAACTCTATTAGACATTTCGTCAAACACCTAATAGGCATAGCATAATCATAAGCTAAAATACATGTTTCTAACTCAAAATCATTTATGAAAATATATGTAAACATGTTCGAACATACATGAGTACTAAGGATTCATTAAATCCCGCTACAAGGTTAAAAAACTTACATGTCTAACAAGAAAACTAAAATAAACATCAAATAGAGTAGATGACAGTTAGAAATTGCTCATTATAGATGTAGAATATTGGTGCTCGAGTCGTTCCTCCCTTTTTGCTCGACAGCTTGGGCTTCAAGCTCCTATTTATCTCTCTCGATCTCCTTTCTTAATGGTTGCAACCCTTGAAGGATTGCATCCCTTGCGAGATTGCATGCATAAAATTAGCCCTAGAGAAAGCACTTTATTTATAGTGCTTTTCAAACTCTTCACTTCTGGTCATTTATGTCGATCTATTAATTGTTTCATATTAACTCGTCATCTTAATATTCACATTTATGTCTCCTTGAGATAAATGCTCCACTTATGGTGTCTTATTGACTCTTCATTTGATATTCGCTTCTTTTTATCTTCTTGAGTCTAATGCTCTAGTAATGGCACGTTCATGTTATTCATAGCCCTTTTAGTCGAGTTAAACTTGGGCGAGTTAATTGTTTCTCCATTTCGTCGAGTTGAGTTTGGTCGAATTGAAATTGATCTAGTAGAAGTTGGCCGAGTAGTCGAAAAGTCACATTTTGTGCACTCACTCGGTTGAGTGACTTGGTGACTCGGTTGAGTCACTCTCCTTGGGTTCTCTCACTTGGTCGAGCGACATTCTGACGTGGACGAATAACATTCTGACTCAATCGAATTTGGTCGAGTTGACTAGGTCGAGTAACATTATGACTCGACCAAATGACATTTCATTTTACTACCAAAACTCCTGATTTTTAGTCGATCAATCCTCATTTATGCTATATTTTGCTCGAAGCTCCTTTGAATCTTAAAAAGTGTATTTTAGACCCAAAATGACAATGAAAGTATCAAATACAACAAATTTTACCCCATAAACACTAAGCACAAGAACAAAGATGTGTGCAAATAATCAACATTTGTGGCACTCATCGATTGGTATAGTAATCATTATATCTACTTGAGAACTTAGCGGTTAATAGTAGGTTGAACTAATACATCAGGCAATACTTTTGTGCGATTGTTCAATTAGAGTAGGTAACGTATTACTTTAGTCAGTGTACGTAAATCGTATCTCTAGCGGGAACAATTGCTTTAATTTAATATCATGATGTATGTTGGTCGCTGATTACTTGTTGCGGTGCAATTTCCTGAACTGACTTTCTCTTTATTGAAATTTAATCGTAACTTCATGAGACACAACAACCTCTGAAAAATCCCCTTTAGTAGTTGAATTAACATAGGATTAAGAATAGTTGATCTCTCGTGGGTTCGACCACACTTACCACATACTAGTGTTTTGTAGGTACTATGAATTTAAGTTTGCAACGCCCAACGACGTTTTTTTATTTTTTTTAATAATAAAACATGTTTAATATATATAAATTATAATGTCTCATCCTCAATCGTTGCAATACAATCCCCCAAATCGATTAGAGTTTAGTTACTACGCGCCATCGAAAATAAATAGCAACGTTGATTTTATGAGATTGATGAAGTAAACTGTTGAAACAAAGAACGAAATTCGTCGGCGTCCTTTGAGTCTTTCGAAAACCGAGTCGGGGTCTTCAAGCCTTCTCCAAGCCAACTCTCTTTCTTCTCAAATTGGCCTCCTTAAACTCTAAAAAAACTGGGTATTTATATGTGAAAATATATATTTTTTAAGAAATAGTCGCACACTGTCGTCATGCTTGCAGACTCCGAAACATTTATGAATGCAAACTCTCTACTGAATATAAGACTCTGCGTGATCCTCTGATCACGAGCTCCGCTTTCGCTTTCGTCTCTATTTCCTTTTTTTTTGCATCTCGAATGGTTTGATGAATGACTCCCCAAGAACTCTTATTATCTGATGTGGTCCTGTTACACATGAGACACGAAACGCTACCAAAACGTAATAGTTTACAAGCAAAAATAAATTAAATAATGGGAATAAGCGAGTCGATGGATCGTAAAAATACGCTCCATCCACTATCCATTGTAATTCAAGAAAATAGACTTCGTAACCATCAATCTTTCCATATGTGCGCATTTCAAAAAATAATAATAGTCTTAGTAAGCTATTGCCCATGGGTTACTTTATCGAAGTCTCCCGATTAATTTCACATCGCTGTTCACCTTTTTTTCTATTAAATTTGAACTTAATAAACCTCTTGATCATCCGCTTTTTCTACCAAGTTGGGTAGTCTACGAGCATGTGACCCCAAGCTCGCTATCAAATCCAAAACATATCAATCTCTAGATATTAGGCAAGAGGAGATTGGTTTGCTTAATAAAATCAACAAAAATATTCTCAGATTTTATGATGACCACATGATATCACAAGGGTATATTTCCTTTGCAAACTCCCAAAAACTAATCCAATCATTTATCACATAGTGAAGGCACTATAAGAATCCAGTCTTTTACTTAAAGACCTAGTTTTAAGGAGTTTATTTTGGCCTTTGGCCGCAACAAGCAATTTCAAGGATGTGAGTTTTCTCCTGCTCATAATCCTCGATGATTTTAGCAAGAATTTTATTTATGATTTCCCACTCATTTTTTTACGTGTACATCACTATACCTTGACAATGTTCAAAAATGGTCTACCTAAAATAATAGGAATTTCAGCATGAGGATTATCATTCATTTTCATAACATAAAATTCAACAGGTATGTAAAAATTTCTTATTTTCACAAGCATGTCTTCTAAAACACCGGTTGGAACTCTCTTAGACCTATCATCAAGTCTAAGAATAAGAGAAATTTTTACTAACGTCCCTATATTCAGTTTCTGATACAAGATATAAGGTATGATAGAAATTCAAGCTCCTAAGTCATATAAAGCATTACGTACATCAACATCATATACAGAAATTGGAATAGTGAACAATTCATTTGAATTTCTGCGCTACAATTTGCTCCTAAGGCAATGTGATCTACGTATTTCAATTCACGCCTAAGAGCAATTAGATCCTTAGATTTTTTTGTAACAAAAATGCGATGATTACTACAAAATACTTATATACACATGCATTGTTGCTCAGCCTCTTTTTCATATAGCTACAAGGGTACTCGAGTAGAATCACAATATTATCTAAATGAAGGATTAATCCGCTGAGAACTATTCAGAGCTATAATGATCAATTTACTCTCAGTTGCGAGAAGGCTTCTCAAAAATACATGATGAAGATCTGCGCATCTCTTTCAGCTTATTCTATTGGTCGCCTGCGTGGAACAAGAACTTCAGTTATGCTGCAAAAGCTTTCAGGGGGCAATATTTCATCAGGATGTATACATTGTTGGGAAATTATAGCCTCTGCAAGGTTTTTTTTACTGGCCCATGCATGCACATACTTCTCTTTCCATTTATCATTCTCATCATCATCTTCGTAATCATCATCTGAGCCCTCGTATGGAGAAATATCATATGAATGCAGACCTTCAGGCGTATCTTTTGGGTTCTTTTTAGCTGTGACACCAAGGTGACAGACCTCCGTCAGATTAGGGGTGTGGACGGGTCGGTAAATTCTGATTTACCGATCGAGGTTTCTTTATCATGAGTTTCAGTTCGGTAAATCCGATAAGTCGGTAAAATCGGTAAATTTTCGATTCGTGCACGGTTAATATTCAGCCGATAATCAGAATAACATTTTGATCTCGGTAATTTACCAAATTACTGACTGTAAAATGACATCATTTTGTTCGGTTCGGTAATTTACCAAATTTTAAGATTAACTTTGTCATTTAATCTAAACTGACAACTCACGACTCAGTGAGACAGTGACTCACAAAAGTACAAAACTAAATACCCAATTCGCGATTCCTTTTCCCAAAATCTCAGCGACTCAGCCGCACGTCCGCGAGGCTGCGACCGCATCACTTTTTTTTGTCCATCTGAAAATATATTTTTTGGTCTTTACTTTCGTGTTCTGAAATAGAAATTTTAGTGAAGTTACAATGATTTAGATTCCGATTCATCGCCCACTGGCTGACGAACCGTAATGCAACCTTTGGTTTTCTGACTCAATTTCTGGATATCTTTCACCGTCCATATGCCACAAGCATGAAGCGTAGAAACGGCGGCAGATGCCCTGGCGCTGACAAATAGCTTCGCGACACCCAAAGCCTTAGAAGGGACTAATCGGTAGTTGCAAACTCCACGGGAAACAGAAGTTCCCAAAGTCAACTGAAAGCCGCTCGCTAGAGCCCATCGCTGGTGGCTACTGACGATTCCGATGCCGCCGATCGCGATGGTGGCGTTGTCGCCGTCCTCCATTTTCTCCGGTTAAAATCCCCCCGCGACCGCATCACCTTAGTCGGCAGTACGCACCAAATCTCAGTCTTACCGCACCACCACTGCAGTCCGCAACAAATATCAGTCGCACCGCCACTGCATCACCAAATCTCAGCCGCATCAAATCTCGTCTCAACTCTCACGTCTCATCCCTCCGTCTGCAACAGACACCACTCATCTGCAACCGCCAGAGTGCATACGCAGCTGACGGCTGACGCTAACACTAAAGGTAAGAGACTAAGAGTAGTCTACACTCTGCAGTTCCTAATTCCTGATTTGTTTGGAGTTCCTTTACTCGATTACTTTATGATTATTCCTTTATGATTCGTATGTTAAGTTCTTTGATCTGTGGGTTACTGGCATTTTTTTAATTGTTTTGGAACTCTTTGTTTTAATGGAATTGGTGATAGGTTGTATAAGTGGACCGAATTTAGTTTTGGATTAATTACAAGAAAAAAACTCGTATTTGTAGTGTATTTTTTTTCAGATAACACATTTTCGTTTTTTTCACACTTAAATACCCTCGCCTTTAATGATTAGATACTCTCCGTCATAATTAACGACAATTGACTCTTTTATTGTATTTTTAGAAATAATAAGGGTCCGATTGAAAATAAGTTTAATACAATCGGATCCCTCTTCCCTCATACTCTTCTGGCGCATTAGTGAGTGGTTGCGCCGCCATCTACTACGGCAATGTTGACGGTAACCTGCTCATACGTCTCCATCAGATTAAATTCCAAACCTCACTCACCTTCTTCCCCTGTCACTTTCACTAATCACATCTCAACCTCCACATCATCTCCATCTGTCTCCCAACTCTTCATATCCCTCCACCATCGTAATCGTCAATCGAACTTCCTCCCACTCCTATCGGGCGGAGAATCGACTGGCGGGGACGACGAGCCACATTCATCCGGCAGAAACGGTAATGGTAGTGGTGGCGGTGATGGTGTGTGAGGAATATGAGAGAAGCATTGTTAGCTTTAACGGAATAGGGAAGTCGGCTGAGAGTGTACCGGCGGATTTAGCAGCGGCGATTAAAGCAGGGAGAATGTCTGAATCGATTGTGAAAAAGTATTTTGAATTGGAAAAGTCTAGTGTGTTTAGATGGTTGTTGCAATTTGGGCGTTTTAAAGAGAGGTTGCTTGCTGATGATCTATTTTTGGTTAAACTTGCAATCAGATTTCTCCACGCCGGAGTTTCGGCTGGGGTTTCTGGAGTTTGAAAGGGAAGAGCTGCATTGTATTAATCAGAATGGAAGGGATACAATTGTAATAATCAGATTTTCAATCGAATCTCTGATGTTTCTAAAAATACGATTAAGATGTCGACCGCCGTTAATTGTGACGAAAGGGTGTCAAATCGTTAGTGACGAAAACAAGCGGGTGTTTAAGTGTGAAAAAAGTAGGTGTATCATCTGAAAAAATGATTTTTTTCTGAAATTAACCTTTTACTTTTATTGGGTATGTCCATGCGCGAACCTAGCAGGGGTTCTTTTTTCTCTCTTATTCTTACAGGAATGTGTTGTAGTGTGCTTTTTGTAATCAACATGGCACATCTAGTATATTGTGCTTATTGTAATTTTCTATGCTGAATCATAATCTGAATGTGTTCAGCAGAATGTGAACACACTTTTTTTTTTGTGTTATATTGTAATTGACATGTGTTTCTATGCTGAATCATAATCTTGTATGTAATTACAGCATTTAGTACATGTGTCAACTTGAATGTGTTATATTGTTCTTAAATTGTGAACTTCCATTTTGTGCAGCATTTAACCAGTTATGTATCATGTATGATTTCAGCTAGTAGTACTCTAGAATTTCTGATTATAATGTTGCAAATTGGAACAATGTGTGACATGTATCTATTTGATCTTAATTATTTTTCACTTCGTAGCATGTTTCTCTGGTAAATCTTGATTCTATGGCCTTGGGCCCTTGTTTGCAGACCTTGCTCCATTTTGTTGTCTGTTGTCTGTTCCATTTTAACTTGTTCGTAGGATTTGGGTTTCCTACTTTTTTTTGTTTTGTTTGCACTTTGCAGGACAGTAGGAGTAGAAGAAGGCAAGAAGCTTATGAGTGAAAGTGAGTTGAATGTTGAAATGCTTACAAGGACAACACAACACCTTAGTCTTTTTTTTGCTATGAATATTGCTAAATGCTGAAAACTATCTTGTAATCTTGTTCTTGTAATTTTCTTATTGAAATTTGAAACATTATTTATTGATTATTTATGTTATATTTGGTAATGGGAATTTAAATTTTATATCAGTAAAAAAGTTTCCGTAAAATTGGTAAATCAGAAAGACGGTAACTACCGACTGCACACCCCGACTTCAGATCACATATCTTTTTGTTTGTATTGCATGGCACTGTAGTTGACTTATCCTCACTTTCTGTCATGACCCTGCCTTTCCTTCCACTAGTTTCTGTTTTGGTACAATGTTCCAGTCCATTATTTGGATCCTTCTCGTGCATTGTTAAACAAGAAAATTATCTTTTAAATCATCAACTTCTCAGTTTTGCCCATTTAAATTTTCAACTCAAAAAAGTAAAAAAATCATCAACTTCTTAGTTGAATTTCAACAAAATCCTCAACTTATGTTGACTTTGCTATTATAGGAATCAGTTGTTAACATAAGTTGAGGATTTTGTTGAAAGTCAACTAAGAAGTTGATGATTTATTTTGACTTTTTTGAGTTGAGGATTTAAATGGGCAAAACTGAAAAGATGATGATTTAAAAGATAATCTTCCCATTCTTAAACCATCAGTGTCCAATGAGTTTATCAGCTTGCTTCTTTCCGTGTTCATGTTGTTGTTTTCGTGGTTCTTCAACGCCTTTCTTTTCCTTCCTTTTCCTTTTTCTCTTCATCTTCTCTAATTCTTTTCCTCGCTTCCACATCTGCTTCTTTTTTCTTTAGTTCTTCTAGATTTGGAGGAGGACATTGTAACGGCCCTCACCTTTCCTCTACGGAAGGTCCACCATGAAATGTTTAGATTGTTTAGTTACACATCGCAGTACAATCCGCGCCAGGAATAATCGACTATGACAAAGTGGATTCAGATGCCAGGACTTCCACCACCCCTATTTCACATAACTATATCGGTGCGATAGTTAATTCTTTTTCTTACTTTCTGGATAACGATGAACGTACCAAGACATGTGCCACATTATGATACGCAAAAGTCTTTGGTAGTCATGCTTCATGGCATCATGGAGCTCCCAATCAAAATCATGTGTTTGCATTTGAAGCATTCACATAAAAAGTCTTTCATCTCCAAATTTTGATACAATATCGAAATCAAAACAATTAGATGAGTAGGAAAGAAGCAGTTTTAACCAAAATTGGCTTCGTTGAATAGTGTCGTGTGTTTGGACTTGAAATTCCAACACATGAAGGTGCAAACCAGTTGACTTTGGATGGGTGTTCGTACCACATGTAATAAAGGTAATTAAGTTGTGAGATACTAAGTTAGATTGGCTGCATAAAACTTTAAATAGAAATTTATAGTGAATTATGAGGAAATATACATTAGTGATGGACGCAACAACATTTAGATTTCTAATTAGTTTGACAATTATTAAAAGGCTCTAAATGAATTTGATGGATTTCGTGACTGCATATCTGTATGGGTCACTTGATAATCATATACATACAAAAATTTTGAAGATCAAAATTATCTGAAACATATAATTCAAGACCAAGAGATATATGTACTCAATTAAGCTTCAAATTTCCTTGTATGGATTGAAGAAACTAATCGAATGTGATATAATTGCATTAGTGAATATCTTTTGCAAGAGAGATATATAAACGATGCAATATGTCCATGTAGTTTTATTAAACAGACAAGAACATGATTCTCAATCATTGCAATTTACATTGATGATTTAAAATTAGTAGAACTCCTATGGAATCCGAATACGTATTAATATTTTTTAATAACATTGGACATGAGAAAATTTAGAGATTTTTTTGTCAAAGATTTTAGATATGCCAAAATGAGGAAACACAAGCATAAGACTTTGTACTCTTTTCTCAATAAAGGTTTACCAGATCCCATAAGAACTCCGCAGTTAAGCTTGCTTGGGAGAGAGCATTATCTAATTAGGACAGGTAGCGTATTACTCTAGCGGGTGTATGTAGGTTATATCTTTAGCCATAACAATTGCTTTAATTCAATGTTGCATGATATCTATGGTCGATGACTACTGGTTGCATGAACAATTCTCTGAACTGATATTTTCTCTGAATTAGTAAAATCGTTTTATTTACTTTCGCGTTCACAAACAAATTTTACAAAAACCCCCCTTTAGGAATTAATTTTCGTTGTAGCTTTTCACACGAATTCTTGACAGTTCGCTCTCCTGTTGGTTCGACCCTACTTACCGTTTTCTAAGTGTTTAGTAGGTACACTATAAATTTAATTTTGACGCGTACAACGACGCGCGTTCAAATTTTGGCGCCGTTGCCGGGGAGGGCAAACTGCGTTTGAGTTTGTTTTCTTTTCTTTATTTAGTATTTTATTTTTCTTATTTCTTTCTCTTGTGCACCTAACCATGTCAGGCCAGGACCAAACTCCAGATTACTTACAGCAAGATAATGACAAGGGCAAGGAGGGAGACGCCCCTGATGGGAATAATACGCAATTTAATAAGGAGTTGCTATACGTTGATGAGCCTGAGCGCATGTTCCATCAGAGGAGAAGAGAGGCAGCTGAAGCAGCTGTGAGAGCAGAGCAAGCTGCGAGAGAGGCAGCTGAAGCAGAGGAACTGTATCGGAGGAGATTGCTGGAGCAGCAAGGTGGAGCGCAATATGTCGCACCAGTCAACAATCAGGGGTCGAGACCTAGAGTGGACCAGAACTAGTATGCTCAATACAACAATCCACTCTATGCACCTGGATATAATCCTCCACCGCCCCAGATGCGACATTAGATGCAACAAGGATATGCAAGACCGCAACCCAGTCCGCAGCAGCAATGCAGATTTTGATGAAGAACTACTCTATCCCGACAGTGGATAATTAAACTTGGTGTATTGACACTGATGCGGAATTGGAAGGGTTTGAATTAAGAACTAACGTCGTCCACCTCTTACCTAAATTTGCAGGTCTTCCAGGTAAGGTGGCTATACAGCATCTAAAGGAATACGAGGGAGTCTGCAAAGCCTGGAAGCCTTATGCAGCACCACTAGACAAGTATCAATTAGCTATGTTTCCGTACAGTTTAACTGACAGTGCGAAAACTAGGTTTCTGTCTTTAACATCAGGCAGTATACATACGTGGGAACAGATGCAACAGGTTTTCTTAGAGAAGTTTTACCCAATAGGAAGAGTGAATCAGATCCATAGGAAACTGTCAGCAATCAAATAGGGGCAACTAGAATCTCTATATGAATACTTGGAACGTTTCAATGAGTTGGAACAAGGTTGTTTCAATGAGTTGCAACCTGAGATTACCTGAGCATCTGTTAGTGAATTACTTACTAGATGGACTGAGATCGATGGAGCAGCTGCTGGTGGCTCTGTACTGAACTTAGAACCGAAATAGGTCAGAGAATTGAACAGGAAATCAATTGAGAGTGCTCGTTTCACAGAGACGACTTCACGCACAGAAGACGTTGGTCAACTGATGAACGTGTCGCAGGTGTAGTCAGGTAACAGTCAACTAGCTGCAGAGGTTAAGGAAATGAGTGAGATGATGCGCATGATGCTAGTAGCGCAGGGGAATGTGGTCAAAGCCTGTGAGTTGTGCCAGTTGACCGATCATAGAACAGACGAGTGCTCATCATTACAGACTGATATGATAAATGTGAATGCGATGGGATTTCAGCAGTTCAATAATCAACCGTCGAAATATGGACTCGCAGCAAATGGTTACAGCTGGAAACAGGGAGGATTTCAGAAGCAGCCGTATCAGCCACCGCGTCAGAGGCAGAATTTTCAGAATCCACCCAGACAGGAGTATCACCAGGCTGGAGCTAGTAACAGTGGGCAGCAGCGCTCGACTAGCGGGTATTTTCCGCACGCGGACATGAAGGAATTTACGGAAATTTCGAAAGGTCCGCGTACCCTAAATACCCCGAAGTTCGCGTATGTACCGGTTCCAGACCCCATTTCCAGCTCTTCTGACCCCCCCTTTATCGTTCCCAACTCAATTAAAGAAGCCTAAGAAGAGTACTGTATTGGATAAAGACTTGTTGGAACTCTTCAGTAAGGTGGAAGTATTGATTCCTCTCTTGGATGCCATTCAACAAATACCGAGGTACGTGAAATTTTTAAAAGATTTGTGTACTACACGTAGGGGAGGATCAAAGGCTGAACAGATACGTCTTAAGCAAAATGTATCTGCTTTAATTCATTCTGATGTAGGTGCTAAATGCGAGGATCGAGGTATGTTTTCTATTACATGCTTTATTGGCAATAAGCGTATTGATAACTGCATGCTCGATTTGGGGTCTGCTATAAATGTTATTCCATATTCCCTGTATCGTACACTGCATGTTGGTCCATTACAGCCTATTAATTTAATTGTCCAGCTAGCTCGGTAGTTGTTGATTTTTCCCTGGACTGATTTTTCTCATTATTGTTACATCTTATTTTATTTACTTTCGCGCACTGTGACAAAATCATTACAAACCCTCCCCCCCAAACTTAGGATTTAGATTAGTAGTAACTTGAAAACGTACTCAACCAACCGCTCTCCTGCGGGTTCGACCCTGCTTACCACTTTCTAAGTGCTTGTAGCAGGTACTATAAAATATAAATTTAATGCGTACAACGACGCGCGTTCAGTAGCTGAGTCTCTTATGGTTGTGAATATATCTGTTGATTCTAATATACATGTTGCTGCAAAATTGGATAAGGTTGTTATGGTTTTTGTTGTGAACACGGGGGTGTAGAGGGACCAAGTAGTGATCAGAAGAAAGATTCATCCGTTGATGTCAGTCTGGAAAAATCAAGTGAAGTAGAAACCAGTGGCTGAATAGTAAGGAAGCTGATGTGGTTCCTGAGAAATCCAAGAAGAGCCGGTTGAAAGAATTTCAGCGACTTTTTCTGCAAGCTAAGATGAAGAAGAAATCAGTCAAAACAAGAGTTAAAGAAGTTAAAGAGAAATTTTTGAATACTGTTGAAGACAGTCCTGTTAAGCAAACCAACGATGCACATGTCGATACTAAGAAGGTGAAACTGGACTCAGGAAAACCCTCATTAGTCCTAAAGAAGGCAGTAAAGATAGGGACTCCAAAAACAGAGGGAGTTGATAAAGGTAAAGGTGTTTTAGTTCAGAAGGGAGAAACTGTGAAATGTATCTGATTTGACTCGAAATCAGCCAGTGAGAGATGATCTATCATTCAGAAGATGCTGGGCTCATGAAAGTCGTTAATGCTGTCAGACCGTTTTGAAGGGTTAATCGAATTGATAGTGAACATCCCTGAGAGTTCGAAGACATCCCAGAGGATGATCAGTAATATTGCAGCCTCTTATCATCATTTCCATCAGTTTTGAATTAGTTAAAGACCCCTGTCATATTTTTGTGGCAAAAAGGAGGAGTATTATTATGTATCAGGTATCAGGCGCTGGTGTTTATACTTGAGTTATGACATATTTCAGAATATTTCAGTTGTGTGACCTAAGTGTCCACGTATCGCTCTGGTGTTTAGGCCTGAGTTATGAAATATTTTAGTTGCGTGACCTAAGTGTCCACGTATCTTCTGGTGGATCTTTATAAATGCTATCCTATGAGATAGTTTATTCGGCATTCTTATGGAAATTTTATGTATACTATCCTACAAGATAGTCAAATATGGTGTTTTGCCAAAAAATTGTCAAGGGGGAGATTGAAAGCACCATGAACTCAAGTGCTTATGTATGACACTATTTTTGGCCTCGAAGTTTTATTGATCCAGCGCTTGAGACAAACAATGATCATGAATGCTTGACTCAGATGGTGAGTCAATCGTATTTTCCTCAGATTTACCGCCAGCTGGAATTATGTGTATCTTTATCTTTTGGAAAGTTGATAAAGACAGAATCAAGAGGCGGTTGAGAAAATCGAATTAAATATAATTAAATCAAGTAAATCTGATTTTCTAGAATATTTGAATATTGCTATATTTTTGAATTAGAAATTATTTAGAGATGGAATATTTTTGAAGAAAATAAATCTGCCAGCCTGGAGTATCTTTGTCGCAGAATCTTAGTCAGACAGTTGGAGCATGTATATCGTTATCTTTTGGAAATAAGATAATGATCGATTTAATTAGACGGAGGACCAAATATGATTAAGTATCAGTGCAAATCAATTTGATCAGATTTATTGGAATATGAATATTGCTAAATATTCATTTAGAAATTATTTTTGAAGATGAAATATTTCAAAAGTTAGTTATGGCAAGTAAATCTTTTGCTTGAGAGATAAGCAAGCAACCATGTGCATATAAATAGAAGCCATGTCCATATTCAATTCCACGTCCAAATATGCCAAGTAAAAACACTTTGTTTGATGAGGAGCACGAGCATAATTCTGGCCGTTCATATCAGTCACATAGAGGTGATAATCTGACGAACGCCATCAAGCTATCAAAAGCTGCTCACTGTCTGTGTTGATGAAAGTCTGATGGCACAGTGCAGAATAACTCAGACTGGGTCTGAACTGGTGGAAATCTAGACGGGGTCTCGTATCTAAAAACTGAGGGTTTTTTTTTAGATCTTTTCACTAGATTAATTCTTAGCTCGAACGTTACATGTTGTAAGTGTTGTGTAAGAATTTTTTCGATTAATGAATTGTTTCCAACGGGTTTGAGGAGAAGCCCCCTAGACTAAGGCTTAAAGGAGTCGAACTGGGTTATCAATCTCTGTGTCATTTAAACTTCCAGTTACTCTAACTTATCCTGTAACTTGAGTTGACACAGGAACTGAAATATCTGAATCCTAAACAAAAATTGAACGAAGTCAATT
>JAWWMW010063277.1:0-16175 GCA_035048345.1 Echeveria elegans | reverse complement strand
TGTAATGTAGTAATGTAGTTCTCAGGTGTTTCTGAATTGTTCTACTCAATTTGTTTTGCGTTGTTGTGCTAAAGTTGCAGGGTGCATTGTTGTGCTAAAATATTGCGTTCCTTTTATATACAGCTAAAGAGTACGTTGAAGGTACATTGTTCTACTTCGTTGCTCCCTCTTTTCGTTTCCTTATACCGTTCCAATTTTGCTATCTTTTTCACATTTTTAGGTGTTCTGCATTTTATTTTTAATATCTGTCTGTGGCCGCCGCATCCCGTCGGTTCGACGGGTTTGCCACTAGTCTATTATAATAACAGAATAGACAGTCCATTGCAGGTTCAAATAGACAATCCCTTTACTACCCCTTCCTCTACCGTTAATTACAAATGTATCATTAAAATTAAATTAAATATAATGTGTCCGGTCCGGCCCATTAAATTAAAAATTATATATTAAAAATGAAAAATGAAAATGAAAATTAAAAAGTTAAAAGTTAAAAATATTAAAAATTAACATTAAAAATAAAAAATTAAGGGAAAAACATTTAACATTTTTAGGTGAATCAAATGGAGACACGAGAAAAATTTCCTTCGGGACAACGTGAGCGCAGCTAGTTTAATATAATACAACTAAATATATTTAATATTATTATATTTATGTTCGGACCATTAGTTGGGGCGTGAGGAGTTACGAGTCTTCGACCGGATGGACTTACTTTTAGTACAACCCACATGTCAAAAATCTTGCCACCTTTCAAAGATTAGTGTGCTACAAAAATTCGAAGCTTGCCATACACTTACGCTAGGCACTATTTGATTGCGGAAAAAGTGAAAAAAAATTTAAAAAAAAATGATTATCTCATGAGAAACGAGAAAATTATAAAAAAAAAATTAATCACATTTAATCTTTTTTTTCTTATAACTAAATAAACATATTTATTTTCATTCAATTTTTTTTTATTAAAAATCTCTTATTTTTTCCCCCAACCAAACGAGGGTAAGAGTTTGTGCTTCCCTTCCTTGGACTCCTAGGTCTGTTCTTTTGAGCTTAACTGAAACTGAAATGAACTGAATTGAATAGAAAATTTAAAATAATTAATAAATTACATTTGATTATTATTTTTTATTTTAAAAATAATTTTAACAATAATGAATAAGTTTTAAATTTGTACTCATAGTTTCAAGTCTTATTACACTTTTAAAATAATATTAAAAATAGTGAATATTTATCAGTTGACCTGAACTGACTTTAAATTAATGTCAAAAGAACAGAGTCTAAGTGTGGGGGATTTGATAAAGTGTATTTTGACGCTCGTTTAGGTCCTTATATCTAGTCTTGTTAGTCTATTATTATGTATAAGATTACACTTTTGGTTTAAATTTGTATTTCAGAGTAATAAACGAAAAAAGGATGAATAAGAGCTAAAAGTCGTATTTGAAGACACTTTTTCTCAGAAGGAAGTCTCAACTAATTCAGAGAAATAAGGGATGAAAACGAAGTTGTGCGTGAGCGTAAGAACTGGAGGTGCGTGAGTATGGAGGACAGAAGCACGTGCAAGCACAACTGATCGCGCACAGACAAGTACTAATCCGAGTAGGATTAGGAATTCTCCAAAAAAATTCATCCGATGTTCAAATGAGACGAGCCATATACCATTGGAAAGCTGAGAAGTTTATCTACAAGTTTTGTGTTTACATCAGAAAGAGATAAGGACATTAAGAGGGCTGAAAGTTGGAGATAAATCACAAAGTAGAGTATGCTACAAGTAAGGACCGGCCGTTTAGATAAAGATGAGGAAGAGTAACTGATTTCCTTAAAGCTAAGTCGGTTTAAGAGCTGAAGAGCATTGTCTACAGACGGAACTCGAGCCAAAGAAGGAAACAAACATTATCAAGATCAACAATAGTTCAAACTCTACTAGGAATTGTTTTCCTAGTCCTTATCAAGAAAGGCTGACCTAGCACTATAAATAGAGTGCTAGACCGAACATCAAAATGAAGAAGAAGAAAGCAACATAGAGAAAGACACAAGCGAAACACACAACACGACACATCTCTCCCCTTTCTCGTCCATCTCTGGCCAACAAAGAACGAGAGCACAAGAGCGAGCAAGACCGGACTCCGACCAAGACTATGGCCTAAGCTTTTGTTTACGGAATCAGATTCGGTGCACTCACACCACTAGATGCACCCAAACTTCTCTCCTGTTTTCGGATGTCTTCATCTCAAAATCTGAACTCGATATAAACTAGAGAATTGTAGCTCTTTAAATCAGCTACAATTCTCTACTTTACGTTGAATTCAGATTCTGAGCCGAAGGCATCCGAAAATAGGAGAGAAGTTCTGATGCAGCTAGTGACTGCACCGAACAAATAGATAGGTTTTTTTTTTTGCTTAGGGGGCTAGTTGGGAACATATAATTTATCCATTCAAAACGTTCTATATATTATTGGAAAGTTGATTCAAAGAGGTACAATTCTCTTGTTTACGTCAAATTCAAATTTTGAACCGAAGACTTCCGAAAATAAAAGAGAAGTTTTGGTGCACCTAATGGTGTGGATGCACCGGATCGGAATCCTTTCTTTACTTTCTTTATTTTTCTTCTTCTAGTATTGTTTAAAATATTTAATTATGACAATTAATTTGGCGATAACAAGCTAAACTCTTACTATCGGTTGAGAGCATGAACTTGTATTAACCACGTTTTGAGACTTGCGCATACACCTAGTTTACTTATTTTATTATTAATTCTTTACGTGCATATCACATGAAATTGACATTGTTTATTTAGGGGAGGCTTTAACGGGCAAGCTTATTTAGATAACTAGTTTTCTATAGTAAAACTATTTGGATACCGATCGGAGAAAAACAGGAGTAAACCTTGGTTAGACTTATGTTAGAGCATAGTTTAGTCAAGAGAGGAATTAATAACGTAGGAGTTGAACCGACTTTGAATGCGTCGAATTAGGTACCTTAACGGGGAGTAATTGAGTGAAACAAGAAGATTAATATATATTAAGTATCAAGGATAAACAAGTTAATACAAGGAATAACTCGACTGTCGATATATTTCATAATTGAATCATACAAACAATACTCTTCTTTTCCTCTCCTTCTAATTATTTACGAACTCACAACCATTCAAAAAAACCCCAATCTTTTCTCTTACTTTCAGGAAAAAGAAGGAAGACAATCTTAGTTAGCTCCCTGTGGATTCGACTCCGTACTTACAATTACGATACTAAAGTAAGAGCTATTGAGCACGCAGAACTTAATAATTTTACCTGCGCACGACGACGCGCAGTCAAAATTTGGCGCTGTTACCGGGAAGCAACGAGTCAGTTTTAATCTTTCTTGTTCTTTTCTTTCTTTTCTTGCCTTATAATCAGTTAATCCCACTGCAAAACAATGTGAGGCCAGAGGTGATAACGTCCCTTAGATATGCGCATGCCAAGAAAATCTATCTTTGTCTCTCCTATTACCATCTTTTTCTCTGAGAGCATAATCTCGTACCGTCTTACTATTTCATGAAACCTCTTTACTAAAGACATATGGGAATCTATGTCTTGGGAGAATAACAGAACATCATCGATATAGACCAAGGCATTCTGAAGGACGGGTTCAAATATCTTGATCATAACCTTTTGGAATAGCGACAAAGCCTTTTTTAAACCAATTGGCATTACCTTCCAGTGAAAATGTTTATCGGGAATGCAGAATCCCGTTTTTGGTCTATCTTCTTGTTTAATTCCAAGTTGCCAAAATTCCGCTTTTAAATCAAACTTGGAGAAGATCTGAACTTGTGGAAGCTTTTGAAACAGGACTTCCCTCTTTGGTAATGGGAACTTATCATCAGCGAGAAAATGATTGAGGGGCTGATAATTTATCACCAATCTCAATTTTCCTCTTACCTGTTCAGATCTTTTGTTGACATAGAAAGCTTCACACGCCCATGGAGAAGTAGTATTCTCAATAAGGTCTTCTTTCTGTAACTGGTCAATTTCTTCCAAGGCCAACATATAATGATCAGGATTCATTCTTGGGTGACTCGCCTTCGTTGGATTGATGACTTCATTCTTTTTGAATGGTAATGTTATGATGAATTCTGGATTCTTCCATAACGGCGATGAGCATTTGGTAAGGAATTCACAATGTGAGGCAGCGCAAGAGGTCTTGATTATCTCCTCTTTGATTGGGTCCATTATCTCCATCGAATAAAACTGAGAGATCTTCGTCCACATAAGGAGATGATTCTTGTGCTTAAGACCTATAGGGTGCCAAGATACTCTTTTGAGGCTATGTATAATATCAAATCCAAGTATAAAGTCTTTTCCAGATAATTCCGACCCATATACTTTAGATTTGATCCTGTAGCCCAGAAATAACTGTATGTAGATAGGCTTGCTGATCAGAGAGATATGGAATATCTCACCATTAGCCGCTTTGAATGGCACTGAGCACGAGCTCCAAAATTCTGGTGGGAGAATTTCGGATTTGATGATGGATGACGCTGCTCTAGTGTCAAAATAGGCTATAACCGGTATTGGCTTGTCGTACTTAGTTGGAAAGATGTAGATTTTCGCATTCGGCACTGGTTGCGCTAGACATACCGCTTCTAATTCTTTCTAAACTTTTCCAACATCAAGGGTATACGCATCAAATCTCATGAACTGATCATCCCTTTCGCTTTCATATTCTCTTTCAGCTTCATCTTCCGACGATTCCTTTGGTTCTATTCTCATTGCAAGAATTGTATCATCATCTGGTTCGTCATCAATAGAGAAGATAGATTGAATATTCGAATCCTCAATATCTTCGACCTTGGATAAGTATCCAAGAAGCTTATCTCTCTTGTTCTTGTTTGGGCATTGCTTAACGTAGTGTCCTTTTTTCTTGCAGATGTTGCATATGTCCGACTTCCTGACACTTCTCAACTTTTTTCTCTTAAAGAATTTCCATTTTCCTTTTTTTCAGGAAAGAGGTATATCTTCTTTCTTGTAAACTTCTTACCAAAAATATCCCTTGTCGAGCAATCGCACTTCTTTTGTTGCATTTAATCGATAGCTCAGGTCTATCACAAGCTTTTCCGAGTAACTTTCCATGCTCTTGAAGCTGCTTGAAGAACTTCTGGTGATTGCATAGTTTTTCAAGCGCTGCTAGAGATAACTGATATATTTCTCCTAACGAGACATGATTCAACGTTAAATGCTTCAGTGATAATATCCTCGTAGTTTCATTGCCAAGAGGTTCAGGGAGAGAATTCAGATACGCCTGCTTGAGATTAACATCATCTATGCCATTCAGTGCGTAAAATCTTTTATACATCCTTTTATAGTGCCTCTCCAGATCTTTCCTCTTGAACGAGCAACATTTCATGCTGAGATACTCTTCTCTTGCCTGATTTGTATAGTGATCCCACATTCCAAGGAACTCATTGTGAATATGTCCAACTACTGCTTCAACTATTTGAGATTGTCTGATTTGTAGTTGTCTGTATGCGCTAAGACTAATCCACCATTGTCTGAGTCTTCCTTGAAACTTCGAAATTATTTTGTCAATGACGACTGGGAGTGTAGCTCCTGGATTCAACATCTGTTCTGTGATCCATGCATGCATCTCGTATATCTTGTCTCTCCATTTTAATGGTTGGACATTGTCGAACAAGAATCCACTGTGTGGTTTTGTGTAAAACTTAGGGTTTCTCTCTTGTTGTGGTCTCTGATCATCATTCATTTCATCAGATACATTTCCAGCATCATTCTGCTCTTCTATTTCCTCAACTGTATGATCAGCCGTCATAAATTCTGGGATCAAGGATTCTTCATCAGAAACTTCTTGGATTAATTCTATCTTTGTTTTTCCAATGTTTTTGATCATTTTTTCTTCTGCCATCTTTTCTAAGAAGGATGAGATAAGATTCTTTGTCGGCTCAGCCATGAATTGTGTTTCCGTATTTTCTGGTTGAGGCTTTGGAATCCTTTCTTCTTGAACCTTTTCTTTTTCCAGTTGATTGTTTTCTTTTTGTGACATGTTGTTCTTCCACAATTCTCATTGGTAGAAATGAAGATGCTACAAATATACTTGGGTCACTTTGAAATGATAAGGGCTGCAACTGGGGCATGTATGGCGGAACGTACATTGGGTACGGAGTGAAAATATCTTGAGGTATGGGTGCCTGAGGTCTGTAGGGCTGACTTTGTAAAGAGTGGAGCTGATTTCTCAAGTTTTTTTAGCTCCTGCTCCTTTTGATACATTAGAGGGTCTCTTCGAGAAACTGTGGTAGCCGCAAGATGTAGTAGCTCTTGATGAGGAGTGGCCATTCTTTTGTTTGTCTCCTGTATGGACTTGTCTAACACAGAAACCTTAGAATCAATTTGTTTCAACATCTAGTTCTGTGCCATTGCATTCTCAGACTGCCAATTCAGGGTTGCCTCTGCCGCACTTACTTATTTTATGGTGCCATCTGGATTTCTCGTGTTAGGATTCTTTATCTTTCATGAGTGCCTCGTGTTGTTTTGCTCAAACTCTTGGGACGAAAAAAGATCTTGTAATCCTGAAGATCCTACCATAAAGATCGGTTTAGGTTCCTCCTTTCTTGGGTATAGGACATAGTAGTCCAATTTTCCGCTTGGTTCTCCAAGGAGTCAACTTCTGGATCTCCAGCCTCATACCTCTCTTTGAGTTTTTGTTGCATAGACTTTTTCTTTGTACGTCTCTTTGGAGTATCTTCTTCATTCGAAGAAGACATCAGACATCTTTCACAATCACAGACGTCAAAGAACTTGTGACCTTCTTCATCAGCAAACGCGTAAATAGGATCTTCATTGGCTTTGAAAGACACTATGGGAATGGAGTTCAGACTCCTTTCTTCTAGTTCAGAGATCATGTTTATCTTTGTGCGGAAAGATTTAGGTCTTGGCTTTCCATCTTGTTGATTCTTGAAAGCTATCTCAACAGTTTCATCCTTCTTTCTTTGAATGGACGACTCAGATGATTAAATCAGCACATTCCTCTCATGGATTTTTTCATAGTTTGTTATCCATGATTCCGGTAGTAATTTTGCTAGTTCATCTTTCAAAATTTGTCTTGGAATATGAGTACAGGTTGGACTGTCCTGAGACTCCATCTGTATGAACAATGCATCTTCTGAGTCTCTGGGAAGACTTAAGTCCATTGCATGGTTTTGAATTCTGTATGCCACCTGATGATGGATTGTCGCCACATAAGTGTTTTTAACTTGCGGAGCACCCGTGATTTGTAACTGGATCTGCATATGCTTGTAGATCGGGGGTCCTCCAGAGCAATATTAAAGTTTGGGAAAAGAGTGACGAACACTGTTCCAGCGTTCAGTGTAGTCTGGATGGTTGCAATACATGCATGCTGGTACTCCCAGTATATTATGTCTAAGAGAGAGCAAATCTTGCAACAACAGGCAAACCTTTTCGTCCATCAAGTGTTACAGCCTGTCTTATAGCACCATAGTGAAGATGTGTGTAGCCATGGATTTTCCATTGGTGTATCATCCCCTCTTCAAGATAAAGGGGGATCATCTGTTCTGCTTCTGTCGCCGGAATCAGATGTTGCTCTAGCTGGGACGCCATGACAAGCTCTTTGGCTGAAATCTTGTTTGGACTAAACACATGTTTTATAACTCTAGGGACGTAGAATGAGGTTTTGTAAAGGCTTTATAAGGATTTAGTAGATGTAATTGAGTAATAGAGACCTTACTATCTTCACTCACATAATCTACTTCATAGAGGTAATCTATCTTGCTTCAGTTTGATTTTCTAAAAGAAGAACGAGGAGAAGAAAGTGAAAGAGTAGAGGTATTTTACATAGTTTCTAAATGAACCACCAACCAAGCTAGATTCGCAAAGTTTACGCACCTATCTCAGAGAGAATACCATAGTAAAATTTTCACAAAGTTTTAAGGCAATCGTGTTGACAAAGCTGAAACATGACAACAAGTTAAGTTCACTTGTCTATCTTCAAAGAAAACAAAAGTTAATATTGAAGAGTCTTTTGGCAATCGTATTGACTAAGTCGTGTTGACAATCATGAGGTTAAGGTTTCCAATTAATCCGAGCAACCAGGCGTCTACACGGCCATAAAACGCTCAATGAACTTTTAGTATTACTCTTCCCCCACGAAAGTCTTATTGATCGTCGTTTTGATATACCATAAAGCCTTCAAATATTCATCTTTGTTTCTTAAAAGAAGGACAAGAAACTCACCAGATTGTAATGATCAACCGTCGTATTGATTTACCCTGAAGTCTTTGATAAATCCATCATAGTATCTCCTGGAGAAGGGTAAGTAAACTAAGCTCAGTCTAACCTGGCTCTGATACCAAATTAGCCACACAAAGTGGGTACAACCACTTAGGAGGTTATCAGGATCAAAGTAAGGGTCAGAGAAGGCGGAGTAGGGTGGTGGTAGGAATACTAGGCGATAAGAGAGGAATATTCTAGAGAGAAGGCAAAGAGTATGGAAAAGGGGTTTATTGCTTATGCCCAAAGTTGGGTTACACCACTAGCCAAGGGTCCCTATTTATAGGACTTGGTCTGGGAATATTCCTTAAAATATTTCTTACAAACTTACACACTAAGATTATTGCGTAAGCGCTTACGTCATCAAAGATGACATCACTACTTACGTCACACACACACTAATGATGCCAGTATGACATTACCATTACATCACACATACTTAGTGACTAACTTAATACACAATCATACTTGACTTATTACATCCACGCACCATTGTCGATGATGATCAACTTGCCTTGATACCAACTGATACTGTCTTTAACGATGGCATGTGCGACCACGGTTGCTCAACGGTCGAAAGAAAAATGCTAGGGGATGAAATCCTCACATGGTGTTTATTGAGTTGATAAGAAACCACAAGTGCTCAAAGATGTCCACAAGCCGGACTTAAATACTGAATGTAAATCATTATTTAAACTCTAAAAGATAAACATGACTAACTGTAACTAACTTCTAAACTAGCAAACAGGTGCGTATCTCTAAGCCTCGCGTCCTTATCACTAATCCTCATGATTATCTCTAATCTTTGTGTCTCGATCCTCTACTGCTGCATCTCTATATAAAATTCAATTTGAAATTTGGATGCCAAAAACACAAGAGAAACGTCCTAGAAAGGGAATGCAACAACAGTTAGAATGAGAAAAGAGTGTGCAGTTTTCCGCAATCTTCATGTAAAAGATTCGTAATTTGAAAAATCATATTTTTACTTGCAATGAATCAGGTTGCAAAATAACATTGTTTCGGAAAGCTCATTCGACATAATATGACATACAATTTTAAAAAGTTCGTTTTGGATAACTAGAATATTAAAAAAACTTCGTAGAAAGTGACAGCACATACAATTAAAATGAGAAAATGAATGTGTAGTTTTTCTGCAATCTTCATGTAGAAGATTCGTACTTTGAAAAATCGTAACTTTTCACTCGCAATGAATCATGATATAAAATTGGTTCAAAAGCTCATTTGACACATTAAGACATAAAATTTTGAAAAGTTCAATTTGGATACCAAAAACATAAAACAGTCCTATAAAGTGATTATAAAAACAGCTAAAATGAGAAAAATATTGTGCATTTTTTCTGCAATCTTCATGCAATTGGAAAGTCGGACCAAATTGGAAGATTAAGAAAATTTAAACAAGGACGATCATATCGATGCAACTGCTCCTCTTCTTCTTGCCTCCGATGGTGCTTCTTTCCTTCTTCTCGTAAGCAGTTGTGCCTGATATGGATTGGAGTTGGATGAAAATCGTCGTTTATTTTGTTGTGAAAGGAGAGGTGAAATCGAAAAGAAAAAGAAGTAAACCGTAAATCAGTGTTCCTCTATTATTAATAGTAGATAAAGTTTAAAACCACATAACTTTAAGAGGAAAAAAAGTAAAGGGTTGATTGCAGAAAAACAACCAATATGTTCGCAAGACACACCTGTATATTTTTTTTGCATTTACATTTTTCATTTTTCGTTAAATCTAACGTAAAATAATTTAAAATAAAAACAATTGAAAAAAGTTAAAAACTAAAGAAAATTAGAAAAAATAAACAAGTTCAAAAAATAACAAAAAAGTCATAGGAAATTATAAAAGAAATCAGAAAATAAATAGAAAATAAAAACTCAGAAAAAAATAAAAAATTTGTATATCATTTTATAATTTGGAAAATTTACAAGTACAAAAAAATAAAATAATTTTTTTTGTTATTTATAAAAGTTCAGTATTTATTAAAAAACATCCTTCACCCTATAAAAATATAATGGCCCACCTCCAAATTTCATGCCATTTAAGAAAATTTATCAGATAGTTTTACCCTTATTTAATGCATCTATTTTTGTATTAGAAGTTTGAAGAATTAACCTTCAAAAATAAACCAAAATTAGTACATAGACTTATATATAGTAATAAAAAGTTTTACTTTGAATGTTATATTTTAGTTTGGGAATACTGTCTTTTAAATCATCAACTTCTCAGTTTTGCCCATTTAAATCTTCATCTCAAAAAAGTCAAAAAAATCTTCAACTTCTTAGTTGACTTTCAAAAAAGTCCTAAATTTATATTGACTTTGTCATTATAGGCATAATTTGAGGATTTTTTTTGAAAGTCAACTAAAAAGTTGAGGATTTCTTTTTGATTTTTTTGAGTTAAGGATTTAAATGGACAAACGCAATACTGAGAAGTTGATGATTTTAATAGACAATTTTCCCATTTTAGTTTATATCATAATATTTTTTCTGAATTTTGGACTTATAATTTGGAGGCGGACTATTATTTGGATGAATAGAGGATACATTTTCTGAAATTTCAAAATGTTTCTTTTATATTTACTTTTTGAAGTAAAGAAGTAAATTTGATATATTTAACTCGTTTATTTTAAACATTCTGATTATTCTATGATTTTTATAAAAAAATCTGATTTTTTAAAATTTAAATTGGTTTTCATTAGATTTAACTGAAAAAACGAAGTAAGTTTGTCCGCGCTAATGGTGCAAACATATGGGATTTTAATACAAAAAAATATACAGGTGTATTCTGCGAAAACACCCAAACAAAGAAGTAAAGAGTTAATCAGGGTTCCTCTATTACTAATAGTAGAGATAAGTCTAAAAACACATAAGTTTAAGAGAAAAAAAAAATAAATGTCAATCTTATTGGATTTTCAAAAGAAGCAAAAATAATAGGATGCATATATTTGTACCGGACAACGAGACGGGATCGAGACGGACCAAAAACATGCGGGTCGGTTTGGACCGAGAGATATGATGTCGGTCCGCGTTCCATAAAATGGAATCTGATCCAGTGCACCCACCCCACTAGGTGCACCAAAGCTTCTCTTCTATTTTTGGGTGTCTTCGGCTCAAAATCTGAATTTGACGTAAACTAGCTAGAGAATTGTAGCTCTTTGAATCAGATACAATTCTCTAATTTGTGTCCAATTAAAATTTTGAATCGAAAGCACCCGAAAATGGGATAGAAGTTCCGCTTCAAATCTGTTTAGTTCGGTACACTTAGTGGCTGCACGGGAACTTATATCCCCATTTTCAGGGTGCCTCCGACTCTAAATCTGAATTTGACGTGAACTAGAGAATTGTAGCTCTCTGAATCATCTACAATTCTCTAGTTTACGTCAAATTCATATTAACCAAAGACATTCGAAAATAGGAGAGAAGTTTTGGTGCACCTTGTAAGGTGGGTGCACCGGATTAGAATCCCCATAAAATATGGGTTTGCGGGTCGGTCCGGACCGCATAAGGACCGATTTTTATTTTATTTTAATTAATGTATTTAAATAATGTATTTTTATTTCATTTTTTGTCATTATCAATATATCGCCAAACAGGTTTAATAGGTAATGCCATTTTATCACCACATATATTTAAAATTGACTCGATGTCATAAAAACGAATTATTTTCAGTCTGGTCATGTCATTTTTTTAATATGAAGGTTTTGAATAAAAGATAAAATTATTCGGTCCTATTTGTCAGGACTGACACCAAATCGCATAAGAACCGTACCGTTAGGTTTCGGTCTGGGTCGGTCTGTGGTCCGTATTTTCCAAAGTTTGCAGTTCAATGGTCTAGACCGACCCGCTAAAGTCGGTTTTGGTCCGGATCTGTCCTGTCCGGACCGATGTGCATCCTTACTAAAGAAAATCTGCCAAACGCTTCAAATGCGAGATATGAAGGTCATTTTTTAAGAAGATTTACAGGAAAACACCACCAAGTTTAGGTGGTTTCCTCAAAAACGCCTTTAAGTTTTTTCTTTTCTGCTAAAACACCATTATGTATTCGTCGTTCACATAACAACACCATTTCAAAAATTTCATCAAATCTAACAGCTACGTGACCTCCACATGACTTGAAGGTGCTTATAGAAAAATCACCTAAACTTAGTGGTGTTTTTTCGTGAAAAAACAATAAGCATTCAAACTGATCAAGTAGCAAAAATATTCCAGGCTTGTAGCAACACTATAAATTTGTTCCTCAAAGCTGACCACCAATTTATTCAGCTTAAATTCTTGACCTGAATAGTACTTTTTCAAGCTCTTCGCTCTGTATGCTCAAAAAAAAAAAAACTAAACAAAGTACATTAGTGATACTCAATTAAGAAACTTCTCCCCATCGGAATGCGCGTAAATCCTTGACTAGCTTCATCAATACAAATATAATTCTAGAAATCGTAGAACCTTCAATGTAGATGAATGATATACTATAACGTATAGAAAAGACGAGACAATGTCAATTTTCTCTCTCTAATTTGTTAAACCTAGGGTTTCATATCAACAATATCCTACCTGTACATCACTGAACACATCAGATCTATGTTAATCCTTATAAATTAAATGGTAAACAAATCACGTACTTCCTATTGATGACTCATTGACGTGAAATATTCGACCTCCAATCGGTTGCTTCTTCCATGTTGTTAGGTTGGTCATCAGGTTGAGTTTGCGTTGTCTTCCAAGTGTTCAATTCCATTAGATTAAGATTTCTTATCAACGATTCGACAGTAAATATAAAAATTGGAAATCAAATCTTAGGATGTGCTCCGATTATCCAATTGTGAAAGGAGAGATTGAATCTCAAGATTGCAGCCCTCAAATGATCGTGGGATACGAAAATGATCCGGAACAATTGCAGCTAGTTATAGTACTACTAAGTTTAGGTGGTTCAGGGGAAACACCACTAAGTTCAGGTGATTTCCCCTTAAACAAATTCAAGCCATTTGGCTGTTGGATTTGACAGAATTATAAAATGATGTTGTTAAGTGAACGACGAGTGATGTTTTAGCAGGATAACAAACTTAAATTTTAGGAAAACCACCTAAACTTAGTGGTGTTTTCCTGTAAATAACCCTTTTAAGAATGACATAGTTTTGATAGAGTTTGTGATCGAGTTTATTTCAAGGCAATGGAAATGCCCTAACCTAATTTCTCTCAGCATTGACAGTTTCTTTTTGCATCCCTTGAATTTTCTAGACCCTTGTATGTGCATATTTTGGCTTACAATACTTTACTTAAAATAATAATAAAATTATATTTTATTATTAAAAATTTGCCAAAATTCAAATCCTTTTTTCTGCATATTTTAAAATCCAATAAAACAATACTTATTTTTTGTTTTTATATGTTAGTTTTTGGATTTTAAAATTTCTATTGTTTATAGAATTTTCGTATTTTTTTTGTCCATTTCTGGGTTTTTTTTTAAAGATTTCTACAATTCCTAAAGTTTGGAATCCATTTGGAAATAATTTTGGTGATTAGATTTTTGTATAAGATGTGATTTTTAATAAGTTAATATACACGACGTGGTTTCCAATATTAACGGGTAATGAGATTTTAATGATATTCCAAAGTCTGATCCCTTGTCCGAGAGCTTTCATTGGACATTTATAATCTTCGTTAGTATTTTATTGGAATAAGTTTTGACTTGCTGCGTTGCAGTTAAGTCAGCTTGTTTGTTTTTTGTTGAATGGTATTTTATTTTTTGATTACCAATAGTTGGATGTCAAGCGTGTTCCATTTTGTATATATAATGCTCTTATAAACACACGTTCTATAATTCTATTTCTGAAATCCTGTGGTCCAGCACTTCGACTTGGACGATCGGTTGATCAATTCCGACGGCTGCTATGCCAATTTGAACGTGCATCCGAGGTTATATACGTAGTTAATACTTTGTCAGTCTTATATTATTGTATCTCTCTTTTTTGGACGACCTTGTTGATTTGTGTATTTATAAATGTATACACTCTAATATGTCATTTAGTTTATATACACGTTTACTTTTTCTTAATCAATATCAAATACATAGAATATTTCAATATGGACGGGTTTCGTTGAGGGGAACATTAATGGGTAATTTCTTTTTATCAAATTGTTATGAGTTTATAGCTAATGGCCAAGTTGGCAGTTTGGGAGACGTGCCATTAACTGCTTCTTGAAAATTGTTGAGTTGGTTGCCTCGTAACATCGTTTATTATATAGTAGAATATGATCATGATGCATTGTTAATTGGTAAATATGAATTGTCGATTTTATTATTGATTCTACAAATAATTACCAACCTACCATTAATACAAGTCAAAGTCCAAATTTTTTTTTTATCTCAAACACTCACATTAGTTAGACCATGATATTTTTTTTGTTATTATAAAAAAATCAATTCATATATTATTAAACTAGCGTTCCGTCCGTCGTCCCGACGGGAATACGGGAACAAACATTATTTTCCCCCCTTCAATTCGATCAATTTCTCGCGATTCCGGTGCCCCAACTCCCCATCTTTACAGCTCCTCAATTCTCATCCTCATTCTCGTCGTACCCATCTGCAAACTTGGAGAAGAAACTAAATAAATTATCATAATGCCCTTGATAAAGGATAATAATGTATTTTTAGTTTTGATTTTATGTTATGCTCATTATTTATATGTTTAGAAATCAATTACCATAATATCCTTAATGAAGCGTAATAATGTAATTTCTTTATTTGGTTTTACGGACGTTCTTCTATTCTTTTATAAGAATAGATAAATGCTCTTGTTAGTTAAAACTCAAAAAGATTCAGATCCAACACCAGGCGTCCGTGTGCCCTCTACGTCTGATCACATGCAGGTTTTGTGGAAACATGGTGCAAGCAGGTAGTTCAGCAACGGACGCAAGGGACAGAATGAGAGGACTATCCGAGCATGAAAGCAGTTGTGGGTCAATAACTGCACTGTGTTCGACCTGCGGACGTTCAGTAATGTTAAAAGAAATGGACATTCACCAAGTTGCAGTTCATCCCAACGACTAAGTTTCAAAAGAATAGGAAAATGACCAGTAACACCTACGCAAGGCGGCGACGACAATAAGTAACTGCATAGTCATTTATTTCTGCACATGATTTATTGGTGTTTGCTTGTAAGGTATAAATGTAGAGAACAAACAATGTTTGTGTTTAAATTCATGAATTGTTTGTACGATGTTGCGGTGCATAATGGTTGCTGTATTATCAGGTCTGACGTTGATGGTCAAATTTAATAGATTATGATTTGTGCTCATCAGAAGGTAAGTGTCAGTCCCCCGTATGTTTTGGTCTGGTGCTCCTTTTCCGTAGCTGTTCTTTTGTTAGCTTCTTTGCCTACAAATATTGATATTGGCAATAAGAAGTAGCTTCCCATGAGCCTCACATTCCAACATTCACACATTTTTTTTCCGATATCGGGTTATACAGGATGTCAATTCATCTAATAATTATAATATTAAATAAAGCACGTGTTATATTTGACCACTGAGTATAGACTACATGAAAAACATGTAAATCTTCATAAAAGCAGCAAGCAAGTCAGCTGCTACTCCCATCTTGCAAAGCGAGCCTCCGTTCCTGTCCAAGACAATCTATATATATAAACCTCAAAATATGAATAATTCATTTTGCCCCTATCATTAAGTTTTTTGATTTATTCTTACACAAATCACACGGGCCCAGGCTGACCCATTAAAAATTAAAAATTAATAGTTAAAAATATATGCATATCTATAGATATAATAGAACATTCAACCGGATGTCCACCATCAACCAATTCAACCCCAACTAACTCCTAACTAAACTTAACTAAATAATAAAATACTAAACCTAACTAAATAATAAAATATTAATAAAATT
>JAWWMW010063245.1:0-16189 GCA_035048345.1 Echeveria elegans | reverse complement strand
ATCTTCCTTCATGGTTTGTTGTTGTTGTAACATGCTGTCACTGCACATGATTTTTGGGGACTCGTGTATCTCTGGAGATAAAATGAATAACACTGCACTCATGTATGAAATGAAACGGAGCATGTTTCTATGAATGAAGTTCCATGCAAGAATGGGTGAGATATGATATAGAGCCTCATAATACAAATTTTCTAGTTCTCTTTGCTACCCCATGACAATGAGTATTGAGTTCCACCAATGCCTATCTGCCTACGTCACTTACCACACTACAAAAGTATCTTTGAGGACGTCTACGTATTGAAATGCGCTGCCATTTGGCCGCCGTAAGTAATCTTATCGATTTTTACAAAGGAACTTATAGAATTGTCTTGTCAGGGATCCATTTGCGACTTGAGGTGCAATGCAGTATAAGTGTGAAACCTATGATCTTCTTTCAAAAAAAAAAAAAAAAACCGCTAAGTCAGCTACCGCACCTTCCAATTCAGCTCCACTCCATGCCTTAACACAGATAATAACCGCTCTAAGGCTTTAGGCCCCACCTGAACTGTAAGTGACTAGTGCCGTCAAGGTCCAACCTGTTTAACTTCAGCATTTGCCGCACAAATATTGAACATTTGCCGAAGTTGTAAACGAAGAACAATGTCAGTGGTCATGGAGGAACAGTTCTATCTTCTACGTACAACTACATATGTTACCATAAGACGCTCGTCCTTCCAATTATCCTCCCACGTACAACCACACTATTATTTCTATTTTCATGACATCTTTTCAATCGCTGTTGCAGGGTTTCATTTACCTCTGCTTCCCTAACAATGATCCAACAACGAAGATTAAAAACAACAGTGGGTGAACTAGTGGAGTACTCTAGCGACGTCGTTGACACATTTGACAAGTGTTGATTGCTGTGTGATTTGCAAAAGTACAATGTTCACAAGACCAGTGGGATGCATCATCAGTGAAGGCTTTGATGGACCTGGAGGGAATAGCCTTGCCTCTACCACCTCGCCCTGATTTAGACCCAGCACCCACGCTCTTGGAGCTTGCTGATTTGCTAGTTGCTCCATGGGAATCAACGTCTGACAAACCATTCTCGAGCGCTCTTACTAGATTCTCAAAGTAATTGCGGGTCACACTGCATCACATACAATTTTTAAAATAAATAAATCCATGAAATAATCAAACGAGAGCCAAACATCTGGACAGAAAACACAGATACACTTGGCGGCAACCGCAACACATGATAGTCATTGATAACCGAACTTGTAATAGTCCTGTTCATATGATTTTACTGTGCAACTATGGATCATCAATAAAATGAAATACACTCTCAGAAATATAACCTGGTGAGCCCAGCTAGCTTTGTCTTGAATTCATTGAAATCCTTCGAAGGGCCCAAGGCAGTTTGATAAACCTGCAGCTCTTTCTCAGCACACTGATGGAGTCGTTCTAAACCAGACTCGGCTTCACCTACAGATCACACATCACAAATATAATCACATATTTTAGATAAACTGTACAGCACATAGTAAAAAACGTTAAGATACCTTGCAGGTATTCAAAGAACTGTCTTTTGGCATGTTCATGCTCCGGCAAATAATAACCATATGCGTACGTCCATTTTAAAACTCTCCTGCATTCAACTATCTGCAAAAAGAAAGAAGCAAACATCGTAAGTAGGAAAGTTCTGCATACTCACAAAATAATACATAACAGCATATTCAGTTCACCTGCTGCCAGGCCTCAATGATGAATTTGAGTTGTGATTCTGGCTGGCACTGTATATCACTCAGCTTCTCCAGCTATAATGAAAGAGTTGATAAGTATGCACGAAGCTAAAAAGACAATAATTGGATACACCAAGTTCTTCTGTTTTGTATCCCTTTCCCTACTAACAAATAGTTTAAAAGGACTTAACATGTCATTCACTTTGTACTATCTTCTTCGTCTCAATGTTTCTTTCAGCTAAAGTTGTGCAAAACAAGGAAAATAATGTTTCATCAGAGGAAAGCCATTTGTGCACCCCTTACTAATTCACAGAATTAGCAATTTTTGTATAAAAAAATATGATAGAAAGTCCCATGTTTTTCAAAATAACAATATTATGCTTGATAGTTGATAAATCTTTAAATAAACAACTTATTTGAAATAAGTATACACATCAGTTAAGGCAACACTGAAAAAACTAAATGCCCAAGCTTAGTTCATGTGATTCTAAATAAGTACGGCATTTATTAACCACATATCCTAAATGAAACAATCAATAACTTTTAAAAATGTTCATAAGCAAATAACTAAGCATGCCTCTCACAGTGATTAAAATAACATGGAAGAAACGGTAAGATCAGTACTTTGAAACCTCGAATTCAGTACAGGGAACGATGTGCAGCGATGCATTTCAACAAACGTGAAAGTGAAACGTCCATGATGAGTTCAAATCTATAACTATACGAGAAAAGAAGAATACTCACATGCAAATTCTGCATCTGCTCCAGATCTGCAATAGCCTTTTGACGCGACTGCACATACATGAAAGACAATGAAAAATATCAAAACCCATAACATGATCGAATGTGTGGATAAATTGTGATGTTCTGAAGATGCAGTGGAGTTATATTGGAAAAGCCACTTTTCTTTATGTGTAACATAATCAATAATCTTTTCCTCCAATATTTGTCAGCATGAAACTTAAATTAGTATGGGCAGTTAATATTCCAAGTATCCATTTGACACCCCAACCCCACTCGCTTGCGGGTACCAAGTACTCATTTAACACCCCATAACTACTACCTCGTTCAATTTTTTTTGCAAGGCGAGGTAATTAGGATTTCAGTTGTAGGATCCACCGTGTTTGTTTCCAAAAAGCAGAAACAGTCATTAGACATGAATGCGCATCACCAACTACGACAATGCAGAATCACATACCGACTGGTTGGTTGCCCATCGTTCATAGTAGTGGGTATACCTCTCCAAGGAGTTCTTGGCCATCTCTCTGCGTTTTTCAGCCTCGTCATACTGCAAACAATGGTACAATTTAGTAAATCTTAACATGGAGTTGTATTCCAGAGTAAATGTAGCAAATAAAACAGGCATATATGTTATTACCACTCCCTCTTGCTTTGCGGTTTCGTAACGGTTGCATGCATAAAAACCACCTGTCCTTTCACCATGTTCTGACCAGGCACCAAGACAAAGCCTGCAGTTGTTCAAAACAGATTCAAAATGAAGAAAAAAGAATCAAGCCCCAATCACCATCTTTGACAAGGGAATTGTAAAAAAAAAATCAAGCAATAATAAGCCTGATCAGGCACAAAATAAATAATATCTAATCAACTCAAACTGCAATTGCTCTTGTTTTTGAAGTAGTCTTGATTTAATTTTTCATTTACTAATTAGAAAAGTGTTTATGCAAGGTTCATCCAATTTACCCCTTCATAGAGGGAAATTACATTTCAAAGGTAGCCATACTGCGAGTCATAAACTTGAACAATTTAGAGTTCTTGTAAATGCTGAATACTATGTGGTAATTACATAACGTGTGATGATAAGAGTAGCCAACTAGCCATCACGTAATTCATAGATTAGCTCTTTAAGAAACTTGATGAACTTTGAAAATTTAAAATCTGAAACGAATTCTTTGTTCACACACACTATTTAATTATAATCAGACTATGTAAATTATCCGAAGAAAGAATTTTACCAGCAGAACTCAAATTTACAAGGAGGAGTACACGTAATGTGCATGCAGCCTTGGTTTTTCTCAATAGGCCGCTTACACTTTGGACACGGCTTTGAATTGGCTAATATCCTGCAGTCATCCAAACATCATTAAATATACAGCCATGGATACATAGTTATGGCAAAATTAGTAATTAGTAAAGAAGCACAACCCGAACCATCGTGGGATATATCAAATATGTGAAACAAAGCTTACAAATATATGCAAATACTGCCAACCGAGATAAATCACAACATGTCTCTAGAGCATGTTGTTTCTGGAAACAATCATTTGAGAATATTTTTCACTAAAACGCCGAATAAATCTATATCATTACCATAACTGCCAAATATCGGACTGTAAATAGCGCGGAGTTTTGGTCCAATAGTTTGGGGCACCCAGCTTGCACATCAGTGCATCTAAGCTAATCATATCATTTTCATATCTGGAGATACAGCAAATACTCTAAAAGTTTGTAGTTACTAATTCAACCAAGATCGAATACTGCCGACCCCCGAGCCATACCGGTTCATCTTTTCATATTTGGCACTGTTTTTTAAAACCCATTTGGAACCAAGAATCTGTATACAATCTATTCTAAACATTTACAAGATACTAATTAAAACAATCAGTTAAAGCATATCATTTATTTAAAAATTTAAAGATATGGTCACAACTGTAGAAAACTACAAGATACTAATTCAAACAAGAAAGAATACTCTGCTAACCCTAGAGCCATACCAGTTCATATTTTCAGATTCGGCACTGTTCTTCAAAATCCACTTTGCCACAGTGCTGCAATCAACTGGGCGATGGGCCTCCTCGGTACACTACAATTATAAATAGTGTAAAAACTACGTTTGCATCCAAAAAGTTTCTACTGTCTCAAGGAATGTTATTATATGCAAATATTAAGTTCTAGATGTTTATAGAGACTTTACATTCCAACAAAAACCGTAAGAACAGCGGCATGAGACATCATAATTCCCATTCCCAACATCAAAATCCACCGCATAGTCACAGCCTGGAGCTGGACACCACTTTGTCTGAAGAAAGAAATATATGTCTGAGTCAGACCATACAAGTTAGAAGCAACCAAGTCACATTATCAAGAAGAACTGTTCACCTCAGAAGAAAAGAATGCAAGCAATGCAAATTACAAAGGATGGTGTTGGTTCTTTCAAATAATGTAATAACTATATATGAAATGATGATGCTAGTGGGCTTAACCACATATAAAGTAATCACGGTGAGAGAAGAAGTTGTGGTTACCATACAAATATGCACAAGAAAATTCAACATGGTCGATGGATTGATGAACTTCTTGACATTCATTGGAAAAATAGAGTATGGCTACTCCTTATAGACAAGACAGCATACTTCCTAAAATATCTCTTTTACACATAATGCGATGAAGTCGAACTAACTCAAATCACATTAGTTGAAGTGACATAAAAAATTCACACTAAATGAAGCATATTAGCCAAGGTCATATTGTGGACAAATGAATACTGATTTATTGAAGAAATTTAATCCGTAGAATAACAAATAGGGTATCTTGTTAGACACATGTGGTCATGTACAAAAATACACAAATATAATCAATAACAATATTGACTAAGGCTATATGAGGGGACAATCTTAAAATCTGATTGGTACTAACCTTGCGATTGTTCTCAACATATGATCTAAGAAGATAACGAGAATACTTTTCCCTGTCTTCTTCAGAAACTAAAATATCAACCATGTCCTGACCAACAGCTGCACTGCAGGGAGGATCGGGACACCGCAACATCAAGCATCCAGGACCATCATTTATCGAAGTACTAATATAGCCTGCCCAAGAGGAAGAACAAATCACCAAATTTTTTGCCTACACTCTTTATCAAATAACAAAGATACCAAGGACTAATAAAACTTTAATAGCTGTGAAGGGTGAGCACGATTGAAATCCCCACCTTCCCAGCACGAGGAGCAAAAAGGGTGCCCACAAGCTGCAGACTTTATCCTTTCAGAGGGATAGGTTTCGAAACATATTCCACAGGTTATCTACAGTGTACATGCACATGTTAGAAAGACAGCATAAAAATAGATTATATAACTATAGAGTAACAGAAAGTCAAAAGTCAAAACAATCTGATTCTTCAGTTAGAACCACTGTAAATCAAGCAAAGAAGGTAAAACTGTAGAAGTATCAAAACCCAAATGGTCCGTAGTGTTATGACTTCATCAGGTTTCAAGGTTAGACATCAAGGAGTATGAAAACCATATGTATTCCAGCCTCTAAAGAGAGAACTCCAATAAGCACATATGTTCGCTTTAATAGATACAGTAGGATTGGAGCACACCAATCATATGGTTTTCTATTGTGCCTACTCATTTGCTCAAGTGAAATGGTACTTCTTACTTCCTTTGCATTCGGAAACTCGACAACTGGTTTCTCCAATAAGCCAACAACCTTGCGAACCTTCTCCTCATTGGCAAACCATTCATCATGAACTTTACTGACACTCCTGCATCAACATGAGACATAAGAAGTGGCAATACATTTATAGAATGCATGTCGCGTACTCCACTGTACATAACTGGATTTTGAAGTATTACCAGTTATACTGCCGCAGTAAAATACTAGCTGAAACGGGTGAAATGGAAAGCACATTAGACACTCGCACAATGTCCTCTTCTTGTCGGTTCCGGATGTCAGCTTCACTAAGAATGGTATAGCTCAACTAAGATGAACAAGAAAGGCTAATTACTATGGTGCAACAAAGTGATCACTGAGTTCCATAATCAAAACACAGTGTAAAACCATGAAGTTCCAAAGAATGCACAAAAAGCAGTCCATAATTAAAACCAAAGAATCTCTACAGAATCCAAACAATAGAAATTTAAATAACGGATGGAAATGAGAGAGCTTAATTGAAAAAGAAGAGAAGACAACTAGTATCTGAGTAAGAATGTAAATAAAAATCAAAGCTTGCAGCAGAAATCTTCTTAATTTTCAACCACACAACACCGCAGTACCTTAAGCCATACAACAACACAACTAGAGCCAAAACAAAGTAAAACTGAAAATGATAAAATAAAATAGAGACCTGATGTCTGGTGGAGATAAAGCCATCGGAATCATCAGAATTATTATCATTAAACTCATAATCATCTTCGTTATCAGCTTCACTGTCCATCCCGCTGTAGAAATCCTCGTCGACGGACTCTTCGCCGTTGGCGTCCAACATATCTTCGTCGGAATCCATTTGTCGGCTTAATTAATAAACTATACACAACAAGCGCGGCTTCTTTGATTTCTGATCTCGGCAAGAGCGTCGGATCCCGATCGGACGGAGGGAATCGGTGAATTAGGGCATAGGAAGGGTTAGATTGATAGAGAGAGAGAGAGGGTGGATTTTCAGGTGGAGACTGGAGAGGAAGATGGAAATTAAAATGGTGACGTGTCACGGGAAAAGGAAAGCAGGCTATATAGATCAAGAATTGAAATGGAGTGCTGAGAGATAATGTATTTGGGCCGTTCGTGTTATGTTGGGCTTCCCGCTTTATTCAATGACCACGCGGTTCTCCTTTGTGTAATAATATATCTTCAACTACTCCCTCCGATATGTTCTCTTCCGGTTTGGAAATGGACATGCTTTTTAAAAAAGTGCGAGTGATAGAGTGTGTACTTAGGAAAAAAAATGATTGTGTGACAGAGAGAATAATGTAAAAGTAGAAAAGTGAATAATAATAAAGTAGGAAAAAAAGTTTATTGAGAGTAAAAAAGATGAAAAATAATTACTATAAAAAGAAAAATGAAGAATATTAGAGAAAATAGGGAACAAAAGAGGACGGAGGCAGTATTATAATACAATTGGGTGGTATACGACAAAATTTATGCATCATCGAAAAAAATTAAAATAATCAAACTGCTGAGCAACCCTCCACCTCAGGCGCCTCCAACACCTCCTCGTCTTATCTCATCCCTCAAACCTCTCCAATTCCTCCTCTAAACCAACTCATCTTCCCTCGTCCGCAAATGACTTTCAAAACATTATTTCCTAATCATATTGAAGGTTAGTGTTTATGCAATTTATTTATGAATTGATTGATTGGTGATTTGGTGGATTGAATTTTGTGTTATTTCATCTGTTTTGGGATTGGAATGCAGGAATTGCAAGTTGGTGTTAGGGTTGGTTGTATGTATTTTTGTGTTTGGTTTGAGATTTACGAGTAGGGCTGAGAGTGAGATCATGTTATAGGGTTTTATCAGCTAAGTTCAATTAAGTACTATTTAGGTTCAATTAAGCGGGTAGCATCTGATCTAATGTAACTAACTCTTTCTTAAAAGGAAAGCTTGCAGTGCTAGAAACGGAAATCAATGAAATCATTTCCCTTTCCCTAAATCTTTAATCTCTCTTGTTGGTTTGATCGAATCTGAAGGATCGAGTCCCATTCTAGAGACTTGTCCTCTGTTGCTCCAAGGCCAAATAGCATAATCCCCATTTCGGGAATCCTAGTAGTTTGCAAGCCTCATTCCTTGGCCAATAAAAGTGTTGTTGATTGATTGAAAATTCCCACCCACTTTAATCACCATGGAATCCATCATCATCATGTACTTCAAGTGTCAAGAGGAGCTCGTACACCAACTCCTTGTAATCAGGCAAGCCAAAAATGATATCGGCGTTGCATGATGCACGACGAAACTAATCGTACATTCAAGCTTGCATGCCGAATTGAGAAAGAGTTTCATCATGAATGGAGAGAATTCACCATCGGTTACATCCAAGAATCGTTGTTGATTAGGTTTTCCCAACGAGTCCCATGCTCCTCATTGTCAAAATGTGGTTTAGGTGAAGCAATGTACTCACGGTGGTGTTCAACCGGAGTTTGACGGTGAGTGAAAATAATTGAATTTTTGGTGAGCAAGGATGATTGAGACATGGCTTGAAAGAGTAGAGGGAGATGTGTAATTCTTATTTTTGAGGCTCTCTACAACAATACAAGAAATGTATTTATACAAAAAATCGGGATTTTGTAACCTCTCATGGTTTAATGAGGAATGTGGGGAGTTTTGAGAGTTATTACACAAATTTAAGTGCAAATAATTCCCCATATTGATTTCTTAGCCTCCCTTTCATTTAAATGAGTTTAAATGACAGGTGTACATTGTGGATGAATGAAAAACCCTAGGAGCGACATTTTACGATTTTTGAAATTTAATTGCCCAAGTATAATGCAGACAGACGTGGCCACTCGGTCGAGCAGAGGTGCTGCTCGATCGAGCAGTAGGCAGATGGTGCAGCGACGATGGGTGACTCGGTCAAGCTGAGGAAAGGCAGAGGAGTGACACTTGATCGAGCAGATTTCTTGCTCGAACGAGCAGTGCAGTGTATTTTCAGAACCATTGTCTTTCAAATTATGAACTTCAAAATATACTTAGTAAAGTATGATTTCTGGCAGTGCATTGCAACATAAGTTCAATATCTTAATATGCATAAGAGTGCTAGTTAAATGTATGATTTAAAAACACTAAGTTCCTTAGTTCTGCTCTTCCCAGCTCGATCTTTCTTCTTTGACTTGGTTTCTTGCGCGTCTTTTTGGGCATAACTTGTTCATCCTCTAAGTGAAGGCTTGTAAATTCATTCTTTCTTCCCCGAGTCATACAGTTCAAATTCCTCCAAAGTTCTCATGTTAAGCTCGTAAAACCATCATAACGACATCTAAAATTTCGTCCTTCGAACTGAGCTAAGCGTGTTATAAAAGAGGCGCATCCTAAAGGCATAGCTTTATCCTAGAGGCTTCCCATCCTTCTGAATCTTTACATAAACACACGGAACCAATCTATTGGATGTCTCATATACATGTGGTATAGTATATCTAAATCCTCATTTTTTCATTAAAGCACAAAATGAGAGATGAAGTGCTAGAGAAGGTGCTAGATGAGGAGGTGCTAGACAATTTCATCTCTCATTTTGTGCTTGGTTTTGGGGAAATGGGAAAAAGTTCTAAATGAGAAGGTGCTAGAGAATTCCATTGCCGCATATGCCCAAATTTAAGAGATTTTTGTGCTTGGTTTTGGGAGATTTGGAGAAGGTGCTCATGGAGAAGGTGTTAGAGAAGGTGCTCTGGTGCGGATGCCCTTAATATACTGCGTACTAATATTGTATTACGTTAACCGTCGCCCGTCGGACATGCAGAAATACCAGGAAGATCTCGCATTACCACTGTTGTTCCTGGAAGGCTGGAACTCACAAATCTATTTGCAAGTTGGTGCAACAGCTCCAAAAGATAGTTGATCTTCATGAGGTTAGTTATTTCAAGTAAATTTTGATATTCACATGATCTTGTTGCCTTTGACATGTGATGAATTGTTGTCTTTTTTTTTTTCCCTCATAGGGCTTCCATGAATTAAGAAACTTCCATTTTCTAGTGTTTGTCCATGGTGGTATGTGTATTGAGATGGGCTGAAAATTCTAAATTTGTGTCTTGGGAATTGTCATCGGCATGATGTCATTATTAATCGTGCAAGGGCCACTCATTGTGTTTTGTAGAGGTTGAAGTAAAGATATAATCAATTCGTTTTTTTTTTTTGTCTTTTCAGGTTACGGATCTGACTTTCACGCCATTTGCAGAGAGGGGGCTGATGCTGATGAAGATAGCTGTTAACAATGCTGCTAGAAGGGATGTTCTTGATATTGCAAGCATTTTCCGAGCCAAAGCTGTTGATGTGTCTGACCATACAATCACTCTTGAGGTGAGTATCATTTTTGAACTGTCGTCCTCCTGAATCTAAAAGTTGTAATGTTTATCATGAGTTTTCACTAATTTAAGTTCTGCATCTTGCAGCTAACTGGAGATTTTAATAAAAATGGTTGCACTTCAGAGGTTGCTAGAACCATATGGGATCTGTGAGGTGAACTAATCATTAATATAAAGACCACAATTTACTATTTATGTACGTGAACGGTGAACATTAAATCATATGTTCTATCCTATGCAATTTCTCTCTTGAATGCTTAGGCCCCGTTTGGTTGCAAGGAAAAATGTAAGGAAAGGAAAAATTAAAGAAAAATGATTTTCTCATAAGAAAGTTGTAAGTAAAATTTGATCACAAATTGCGTATTTTTTGCATTTTTTCCCTTACAACCAAACACATAATTTCTTTTCACTCAAAATTTTTCTTTTCCTCTTCTTTTTACTCGCATCCAAACGGAGCCTTAAAATTTCCAAATGCAGGTAGAGATTCTTCCGTTGAACCAAATTCTAACTTGACTGCCTTGAATACAGGCAGGTTGCACGTACTGGTCGCATTGCATTACTGCTGGTGTCATGAGTTGACTCAAATTATCTTCGAGGATACTCATTGGCCATTGCCAGCATAAACAATTCAAATGGAGTCGGTTGTCGTAGTTGGAAAATGCATCGTCCTGTTGTATCAAGTGTTTTGAAGCAAAGATGTCACTATGTTTTATTTTAGCTACTTGTCGATGAGCTTGCACGGCTTACAATGAGTACAATATAACACTGTATCAATGAGTGCGGATGAAAATGACCACAGTACAATCCTTGGTCTTGCCAACTCTTAAGGTTCTTTCTAAGGGTGCAACTCAGTATGGTTGAAATATGGAATTATGCAAACTAATATTTTAAACTGGTGCAACTTTGAGGCTTGCTTGCTGCATATTTATATAAGCTTAACATCCGCAAACTATTCCGGAATTGTCTCCATGGCGACAATATACTCGTCAGCATGTACTTCATCATTCGCATCAATGGGGATGCTTAGGTCATCATCCACAGAAAAATTATATTTCTCCCCTATGGCTCGGAGGAGCTGGTAGACTTCAAACATAGTTGGCCTCTCCTTAGGAGTCACGGAGACGCAGTTGCAAGCAACTCGAATAAACTGCTGTAGTTCATCATCTGAGCCTCTTCCAATTAGAGCCTTGTCTATTGCAGTATGAAGTTTGGAAGTTTTTGACAGATGCTGGACCCTCTCGACCAAACTCCCTCTAAAGTCGTCTGTAGGATTGGCTACACCAGTGGGTAATTCACTGGTGATCAACTCAAGAAGAACAGTTCCAAAGCTGAATACATCACCTTTAGGTGTGGCAACAAGTGTTCGTGGATATTCTGGGGCGACGTAACCAATATCTCCGAAATCACCGTTAACAAATGTGCTCAAATGAGTGTCTAGTGGGTTCATGAGCCTTGCTAGGCCAAAATCTGCGAGCCGTGGTTCGAAATCCTGGTCCAACAGTATGCATTTTGAACTTATGTTTCTGTGAATGATCCTAGGATTACAGCTATGATGAAGCCAAGCTAAACCTCTGGCTGTGCCAATCGCGATTTTGAGCCGCATTTGCCAGTCCAGCCTGGATGGCTTGCTTTCAGAGGGGTGAAGATTATCATACAATGTGCCGTTAGATATGTATTTGTAAATCAAAAGCCTTTCCTTCTTCACTGTACAATAACCCAGCAAGGGAACTAAGTTTCGGTGCCTCACATTTCCAAGAGTGTTCATCTCTGCCATGAACTCCTTCTCAGATCGCTGATTATCTTGTAACCTTTTAATCATGAGGAAATGGTTCTCAGACACCACAGCCTTATACATCGTTCCCGTTCTACCTGACCCGATAATGTTGTTCTTGCTAAAACTGTTTGTAGCTTTCATGAGATCTTTCATGCTCATTTTTGTCGGTGAATTCTCAAACATTGAAACCTGAACGAAGATTAGAATTAAGTATACAGTTATGCGAGAATGGTGGAAATCGGATAACATCTATATAATCAATATATGGTTCAAGTGAAATCCTTGCCTTGACGCGTTTGAGACCTTTAAAGCTTTTAGTCCACTGGTTTCCTTCCAGGTCGTCATCCTTCTTTAGTTTTCTGACTCTCTGTGAGCAGCAGATAAACACTATACATAAAACAATAACCATTAAGACAATGGCAGCAATTCCTGTCCCCGCAATTATTCCAGCATGTATTTTATTGGAACCCTGGCAAGCTTTGAGAGGACCTCCACAAAGCCCTGGATTGGATGCGTAGCTGCTCTCAGTGATCGTAGTGTTGGTGAACGTAGGTACCTGCCCGATAAGATGATTATTCGCAACATTGAATTCCATGAGCCTCGCAAGCAAGCCAAGACGAGGCGGAATCGTACCCGTTAACTGGTTATCATTGAGCCTCAGCGCATTCAGATAGGTACAGTTTGCTAAACTTTCAGGAATCGCACCGGAGAAAGTGTTTGACGAGAGATCAAGTACGGTAACAAAGGCAACCTCACGAGAAATTAGAGCTGGAAGAGCCCCTGAGAGGTTATTGCTTGAGAGATCAAGGCCTGTTAAGCTTGTACAATTCTTAAGGCCTGAGGGAAAATGGCCAGTTAGACCAAAGCCAGGTAGCTTTAAGTTGAGCACCTTGTTCTCATCAGCGTGCCAGCACTCCACTCCTACAAACTTACATATCGAGCCCTCTGTAATGTCATTGAAATTCCATGACGACAAGTAGCCTAACGGATCTCCGATAGACCCCTTCAAGGTCTTCAAGCAGAAAACATCAGTGGGGGTACCATAGCCCAATTTAATATTGAACGTCACTGCCCAAATGAGTAAACAAGAAAAAGCAGCAGTTAATCTAGTATGAGACACCATACTAAGTTCTCAGCTATCTTCAAAATCTTGACACCGGAACCTCAACAAATCCAAAAATGTAAATTTTAAAAGCATGAACTATGCAGCATGATGTGGATTGGGATCGAGTTCTTCAATAGCCTGACAGGTGCTTAAGTCCTCGCCTTGACACCGGAAAACTGCACAGATCCAGTAAATCAGACTCCAGAATAGGACCATCTGACAGGGGAATAATATGTCATAAGAACAACAAGATGGCTACACCCCAGTACAACAATTTCCTTACGGTATAATTATACAAGACGCACCACAGGCAAGGAAGCAATCAACAAGTCCTCAAACCGACAAACACTTTAATGAGCAATGATAAATCAAACATAAGCCAACTAAAAAGTACATATCGCTGTCTGAAACAGCAAGTAACAACACCAGCAGAAGCAGTACAAACCCTAAAATTCTAAACCCAATCAGCAAAAATCAGAATAAGGACTAACTTGAGACATACCCAGATAAGGAAATCAGGAGAGGATGTCGTTACACAAACAGGGTCCGGATGAAACAACTACTCATTGTAGAACAGCAGATGCAAGCAAATGACCCTGCTCTGCTGCTTGGAACTGGAAGACTAGTAAAACTGTAAAAGGTGGAAGTCAAGCAGTGTGAAATGTGAGGCTCGTAGCACGGATTCCAAAGGCAGGATATTCCAAGAGTGGGACAAAGACCGGAAGTGGAAAGGGTCAACAGCTGAACAGCAAGCTAGAGATGAAGAATAGTGAGCTCTGATGCATTTAAGGTTTGAGCTGTTTTGCTTGTTGGGTTGATTAATGTAAAAGTTTGACTCGTGTATCTTTTCTTTCTGACTGTTGCCTGAATCCCACCTTAAGAGCTGTTTTGCTTGTTGAGTTGAAAGTCGAGTTTAATTTTGAATTTGTTGTGAATTAATTTTTAGTGTCGTGTTAAAAAAATTCAAAATCAAACTCAAAAGCTTCAAACTTCCTCTTAAGAGCATCCGCAATGGCGATTTGTAAAATGAGTATGTAAAAATATTATATTATAATAGATTTGTAAAATTTGGAGATGTAAAAGAGAATGTGCTCCAATGGTGAGTATGTATAACAAGTATCTATATATTTTTAAAATGTGAAAAAGACCCCCAAAGTTTGATTGAATGACCTTGAAAAAAATGACCTTGACAAAGACATCCCAAACCGACATCTACTAAATGTTCCGCCTCTGAACTCAACGATCGCCTCCACCTCCACCCTTGATGGCCTTCTCCTCAAACACGCATGAGCATAGGTTCATTGATCTCATTGGAACTACAAAATTACGATATCATCACAAATCATACATTCACACAATATACCCTGAATTCTCACGGTCATTTCCACAAATAAATACAATGCATCACAAAAAACACAGAAATCATCAAAATCACACCTTGACATCTCCACAAATGTATACAATGAATGACCTTGACATCTCCATTGCTCATCTGAGCATACATCTGGTGTGCTTCTAGGGTAGTGAATGGACCCAGAGATGAGAACTCTCCTCTGCCCGTTTATCAAAATAGCTTTCGTATCATACTTCATACCCAACATTGATTGAGTTCACCATCTCAACTCCCACTACACTAAAGATGAGTAGCAGCAGCATCAGCTGCCTGGAGACTGAGGTAGGCTCCCTCACTCAACTCACTCCCTCAAACCTTCCACAGGTCCCAGCTCGTTCGATTTGGTGTTTCGAGTTGCGACTTTCGACAAACGGAAAAATCATAAATTCATCTAACCTGAAATTAGAGTTTGATGTAGCCGGAGTGTCGAAGAAGATGAGTAGAATCAAAGAGGCAGAGAGTTAGAGATCGGGTTGAGGAGCTGTAGATTTGATGACCGAAGGATTGAGTTTGTAAAATTTTGAAGATAGAGACGCGTGCGTTGGAGGGGAGGGTTTTGGAAGTGGATCTTTATTTCATGGGACACGTAGGATTTTTTTTACAGATTGGGCTTTTAGATGCTGGCGTTGGAGATGCTCTTATGAGAAAAAAATTAATTTGAGGGAAGTGGTCCAATTTAATAACGGTGGGATATGTTGAAAAATATATTTAATGTCTCTTCACCACCCCCGACAAGGCACGATGGTGATCACTTCACTACTTATTGAAGAGTAATGGTGTTGATCATCGCATCGGATGATTGCCACTTCATAGTTTAAAGTGTGACATTGGGTTACCTAATTAATTGTCGGCCGAGCCAACAACAATATAATATTCAAAGTGTCAAAGCATTGTCTGGTGTACGATATGATTAAGGTATGAAACTCCGAATGCCGTATTTTTTTTTTCTTGCAATTTGTGTGCAAAAGTGTCTAATATTCGCTCTCAAATGAAGTTGTGAACTTGTGATTGGATGCCTCGACCATCGACTTATTTGTTGACTCTCGTCGAAGCTTATTGTGTTGTGCATATATTTGCTTTTGTGCTTTCACGTTTCATTCATTTGCCAGGATGACAATGATAATTGTTATACGTGACTTTCTGAGTTAATTATAAAAAGGGTTTACTAGCAAAAATTATTCGTAAAATATAGATTTTTAAATTCGTCATCCGTAAAATACGATATTAGTCAAAAACACCCATAAAAATATTTTTTTAAATAAAAGTCACCCGGTTCTCTTTAATTAACTTTAAAAAATCAAAAGAATTATCAAAAAAAACTTTTAAAAGTTCCAAACTTTATAAAATAAATATGCAAAATCCAACCATTTAGTGACATTTTTATTACGAAATTATACCATACGAATAATTTTGTATAAATTTAATTTGATATTTCAAAAGTTTACAAAAATG
>JAWWMW010063238.1:0-16193 GCA_035048345.1 Echeveria elegans | reverse complement strand
CAAATTATTAGAGTATGCAATACAGCTCAAGAACAGAAATAATTCAACACACATATATCATACTAATTTGTCGCATTCACAATCCCTAAACTGAAATTGGATTTAGCTACTGAAAAATATTGTATTGAAATTTAAAATCGAGTTGATGATGAGAAATGGTTACGAAATGTGAGTACAATGATGAAGCATAAAAGTTGGAGACCAAAAGCTGTCCCTTTTTCCCCTAAAGTTGCTGCCTCCTTTTCCTCACCACAACCGTCAACTTCCCTGCCCAAAAACAGCCGTCTCTTTTCTCTAAAAACAGCCGCCACTCCTTCCCAACAAGTTGTTCACAAGCTGCCCCTCGTGTGTGTAAAAGTTGGTCGCTGCTCACTCTTTTCTCACCCCAAAGCTCCCACCAAGGCTGCTGCTATCTCTTCCCAAACAGCAGCCACCTTCACTCCAAAAAAACTTTCCATTTTCTTCGCAAAAAGCTCACGCCACTAGCCAAAAAGAGTCGTCCTTTTTCACTGCCAAAAGCTGATCTTTTTATGTGACAAAAGCTGCTAGGGTTTTATGAATTTGGGCCTGTACATTTGGATTGGGCCGAAAATGGATTGGGCCTTCTGCTGTCCAATAGGCACGAGGACTGCACTGACCTGCGACTTCTAGCTCCATTTTGAACGTCTTCGGCTTAAATTTGAAGTTGGTGTAAACTAGGAATTCGTAGTACCCTGAGTCAGCTTTCAACGCCATATAGATTGTTTCAATCGGAGCAATAATGAATTCCCAGCAAGCTCTAAAGCAGCGAAGGTCAAATCTGCCTTTTCGATGGAATACTCCATAAAATAATTTTTTTAATCCAATTTCTTCCCAAATGCTCTTGATATACCTGTGACATGAAACACTAACAAAGAGTAACATTTATCATGAAAGTATAATCAATTTATGAGAATTAACGACTCGATGGATCGTATAAATACGCTCCATCACACACGGAGAGTTGGAATACAAAGAAGCGTCCATTCAACCAATTATGTTGAGTGGAAGTAACTACGCATTTTGAAAAACTCGGATGATGGTCTACATCAGAGTTATGGTTGATAGAGCCTGGAAGAATGTCATAACAAAATGGAAACCACCTAAGGAACATATTGATTATGGGAATTTCGAAGCGAAAGATTCGCTATTACGGACAGCTAATGATGGCAAACTATCTGCCGCAAACTTCATAGCCTTGAATGCCATATATGCCCTTATTCAGTAATGTATTACAGCAATGGATGCGTGAGATTTTATAAGGGTCACTTACAAAGGGACTGGCAATTTTAAGGAAAGCAAGATGCAGTAGCTGACCACCAGATTTGAAAATCAAAGAATGGGTGAAAATGAATCAGTAACGACATTCACCTCAAGACTAATGAACCACACGCCCTAGGTGAATCCATCAGCATGTAAAAGTTGGTAAAGAAGGCCCAAGGAACTCTGAGTCCTAAGTTCGCCGTACAAAAGATCGCTATCACCCAGACGCATGATCTCAAGGCTTTGACCCTAGCTGAACTCATGGGAGAGCTTGAGTCATATGAGCTTAAGTTGTATGAGTGTGCAATGAGAAATTACTGAGGAGGATGACTCAGATACTGATCAGATGACGCTACTCACGAAGCAGTTTGGCAGATTTCTGAAACAATGAAAAAGAAGAACCCTGTGTCGACACATGCTATATACAGATATGAACCAAAGAATACTAAACTGTATGCTGGAAAGCCAGGAGAGAACAACAAACAAAAATTGACATAAGAAAAGGGATTCAGTGTCATGAATGTGAAGGGTATGGTCATGTTCAGCGTGAATGACCAAATTTTTTGGGAAAACAAAAGAAATCTCTGGTAGCTCAACACAGTGACACTGAATCAGAAAGTGAAGGAGTTGATCAAGTAAATTGCCTAGCTCTCATGGCCATTACTGAGATACTGATCGCTGACGAAGGCTCAGATAGTGACACTTACATAGAAATTACTGGAGAATCAATTGGTGAGAGGTGCAAGAAACTATTCTCAAATTGGGAAAAGTTGATGAAATTAAAAATGAAACTAAAAAGGGATAAGGCTGAGTTGACTCAGGAGGTTTTGGAACTGAAACGAGCATTAGACTTCACATTTGAAGAACTTATGAGTGCCAGAACAGAAGTGACTCGAACTACCAAATTTGTCAACATGATGACCAAAAGAACAAACCGTTTGGATGATATGACATATGCTCAACGGAATCCAAAGAACAAGACCGGAATAGGATTTCAAAATGAGATCAAACATGAAAAAACGGTGTTTGTTTGAGAGCAAAGAAGGCACGTACTTGAGACACAAGGGTCATCTGCTGAATGGACGAAGGATATAAGTGTGTGTGATTACTGCAACAAACCAGGACACATTATGCGTAACTGCAAGGATGTTCTGACTAAGTACAGAAGATGAGAGGAGAGACCTGTGTATTACAGACAGCCTGAGTCAAAGAAGGCCAACCTGAGGAGTTCTAGACGATTATCTCGCATCAATATTCTTTCACTATAACACTACAACAAAATGGAGTAGCAGAACGTAAGAATAGATCTCTACAAGAAATGGCTCGAGTAATTATTCATGCCAAGCACCTGACTCTACAATTCTGGACTGAAGCAATGAATAAAGCCTGTCACACTCTAAATCCTGTCAGTATCAGACCTGGTATTGGTAAGACGTGCTACGAAATCTAGAAAGGAAAGAAACCAACGGTAAAATACTTTCATGTATTAGGAGGTCCTTGTTATGTTTTTACTGATCGTTCTTATAAATAGAAATTGGATGCCAAAGGAGAAGAAGGAATATTTGTTGGATATTCAACTAATTGCAGGGCCTACCAGGTATTTCTGAATCAATCCGAAAAAGTTATTGAATCTTTTATTATTATTGTGAAAGATTATACAAGTCCTATCACATCTGCTCGAAATATTAAAGGAGATGGTTTTGAACAAGACTATGTTGATGACAAAGACAATAATGATAACCCAGATACTGAATCTATTCAGAACCTTGACTCACAACCTGATGCAATGAAAGGATCAGTACCAGATTCAGAAACTGAATCAAATAAGACCATTCCTTCAAAGATTTTGAAAGATCATCCCACAACCACGATAATAGGAGACCCATTTGCACCAAGAGTTAATAGAGGAAAGTGGATCAAATATGCAAAACTTCACTGTGGAGATACATGCTTATTGTCAAACGTCGAACCTCAAAAAGTAAAGGAAGCCTTGATTGATGAATAATAGGCTGTGACAATGCAACAGGGACTGACTGAATTCACCAGACATGATATATGGGACCTGGTACCTAGACCTGATGCTAACATTATTTCTACCAAATGGATATACAAGAACAAATCCGATTAAAACGGTCCCGAGATCCTGAAACGGATGCAAGAATCGCTTTTTTATTGTAGTGTGGGTCAGATCATCTTTGACCAATTGGCCAGTCATGCATTGAGCAAGAATCTGCATCATCCAATTGGGCATGCGTCTACTATCTACCAAATATCATGAAACAAGCTTCCGAGATTATAGATGAATCAACGAGTCTGACTACATCAAAGCCATTAATCGTCGATTGGAAACTGTTCACATTTGAACACTTTATTGATGTCACATTGCCTGAGTCCATTAAACAATTACTTCAGCGCCAAGGAAAGTTAAGCAAAAGTGTTCATGTGTCAGGAAAGAAAGACCAGGATGTGAACAAGACAACTTTGGATCGTCTCATAGAGCAGTTGAAACTTCTGGATCTTGCTCGAAAAGAAACTATTGACCTCATATCCTTGCTTGAGCATCCAGAAGAACCTCAGGAGACTCACCAGGAAGCACAGACAGAATCAGACTCTGCAGACCTTTCAGACCATGACTAGTGATATCTCAGTCCCTTATCAGAACTTTAATTTTTCTCTATTAGGTCTTTATCTTGGTATTTGAAGACTCTGAATACCCCCGTCACAATTTTGTGGCAAAAAGGAGAGTATCTTTTTGTATCAGACACTGATGTGTTGGCCTGATTTGATTCATTATGTATTATGGACTTATGGATACCAATATATGAATTGGGTTATCACATGGTTTTCTGTGGATTACTGCATGCTAGCATACGAGTTAGCTTATTATCTAATTTTTCCAAACAATTGCCAAGGGAGAGATTGAGAGCACCATGAAGTCTGGTGCTTATGAATGACAATCTTGTTGGCTACGACGTTGAATAAGTATGCTTGACACAGTGGCGATCCCGAGATCCTGAAACGGATTCAATATTAAGTTTTGGAAGGTGAATCTGTTGCTTTGGAGATAAGCAACCGAGAAGGATAAATATGAAGGGAATTCCATCTTTGTTCTTATCAAAATCATATAAGCCTAAACACAAACCCTCGACGACGACCAAAGCTTTATTCCGGCAATTTTATCATTCACATGAAGGTGATACTCAGAAGAACGCTGACCAACTTTTACAAGCTACAGACACTGTGATGTGTTGACAGAGACGGAGAACACAGGTGCAGAATAGTTCAGACCGGGTCTGGACAGGTAGACATCAAGACGGAGTCTTGTATCTGAGGATTAAGGTTTTTTTTATTCATTTCATTAGAATAATTCTTAGCTCGAACATAAACGAGCCGAACATCACTTTGCTCATGTTCGGCTTGTTTAATAATCGAGCCCAGAAACCATGTTCAAGCTCGGCTCGTTTATTATCGAGCCGAGCTTTGACCGAGCTTAGACCGAGCTTGCTCACGAGCTGCTCACGAACACTCTGCTCATTTGCACCCCTAAATAAGTGATAGAAAACAGAGGCATTTTTGGCATTTCATATTTGATCCTGGATTATATTCTATTATATAACAGATAGAAACGATTGGAGAGAATCATGACCAACTTTTTTGAACAATAGTGTATATGGTCTAAATTTCTACGGACTTAAATAACAATAGCTATCAATGCACAATCTAACTCGTGCGTTAAATTTGAGTAATATGAAGTCATTTTCTTTCAATTTTAGTTCCTCTTAATCCCAACACCAGCACATGAAAAATTATCCAAACCATCCGTAAATTTTGAGTACCCCAAACCACCCTTAAAATTTAAAATTACCCTTAATATGTACCTAAATAATATCAAAAGACTTTTTTTTAAAGTGTAAGCTCTTCTAGCATTCAGCATCCAGAGAGAGAATATTATCTTCTACATCGATGCATGAGAACTCAACAAATTTCACACCTACATTGAGATAAATATCAAACTCCTACACATAAATAAAGAGTTATACCACTTTAGAGATGTTGAATCCATGTTCCTTGATTAGTACGATCCTTATTTCTTAATACTTTATATATTTAGCCAATTTTTTGACTGAGCCGCCCTCTTTTAATAAACTTTTATCTACAACTTTGATAAAGTTGCTAAATATTAAATTAAACTAAAACAGAATGTATTCTTTATGCTAAAATCTTTAATTTAAAATTATAATATATGGTTGGAGTTTTTATGTTCACTTTCTAAATTTTTGAATTTTTTATATTTTTAATAAATTTTCATAATAAAATATTTATAGTTTATAAGAAATTGTTATCGATTGGTTATAATAAAAATATTTTTTGTATAGCCGTAGATAATAAAAAAATTATGAATAATTTTTAAAAAATTAATATTTTATGAGTCGTTTCCGATAAAAGAAATTTAATTTTGTTGATAAAACCAGACACTCTTTGAAGATTACCACCAATGACTTGAATTTGTGACAGTGACAAATATTAAAATAACAAGCATTAGATGACTACATTTCAGAATTAAGCTGCATCATCAAGCTGGCCTAATTACTGGGTTTCAGTAATAAGAAAACATCACAAACAAGAAAGCACACATATCAGCACCATCCATAAGCAGTTAGTGATTACACACAACATTAAAAAGTAAGAAGATTGGTTTAAGTCATTAGGTAAGAGTTACCATCTCTGCCAGCCGAGTCATGGTTAATCAGTAGTAAGGCTGCTGATATTGATAAACCGGAGTCATATTCTGGCCATAGTTAGAAGGGTAGACCATCTGGGGAAGGGGATAAGGTCCGGGAAGAGCGGCAGCATATGACTCTGGCGAGTAACCATATGGAGGTTGTGGGCTCCTGTTAGCATACATGACAGGTCCAGATTGCATTTCATAGTGGTATGGAGGGGACATGGTGGCATACTGACTATGCTGGGGAGAGACTGTGTAATGACTGTGTGAAGGGGAGACTGTGTAATGGCTGTGTGAAGGGGAGACTGTATAAGGACTGCCGAGTGAAGGCGAGGCAGAGGTGTGCTGACTCTGAATAGGTGAGCCATTGTGATGAGTTTGTTGGGGTGATTTCACGTAAGTAGGAGCTGTTTGGAAGGATGAAGAGACATAAGCATTGGTTGACCTTCCAGCCTTAGCAGGGGGCATATGCCCACCACCAGTGCTCACTCTTGTTCGCTTGTTGGCAGGAACTGCCATTGCGACTGGCTTTTTCTTCTCTGTCTTCGCCTTCTCTAGCTGTTCCAGCCTCTTCTTCAGATTGTCAGCTTGGAATTCCGTCTCCAGTTTGTATTCTTCAATGCACTTGATCACTGCTCGAAGGGCGGACTGCTCCTTGCGTCCAGACTGTAGAATGAGAAAAATAAATATATTAAAAGCCCAATTTTAGTCATTTACTGAAGTCAGAGTGCCTTAAAATAAGTGATTACATACCAACATGACACTGGATAGCATTTTAACCAAGCACACAAAAAAAAAAAAACTTGACAGATACCGAGTGGCACTCTGTCTGAATAATAAATGTTTTAATGGGCCATCTAATTACAAACTTTCAAGGGCAACTGTCTTCATATCATATAGACTGAACACATAACACTAACATGGACTATGAGTTTCTAATTGTTACCAAGTAAGTTAGCTTTGTCACCGGGAAAAAAAAATTAACGTGGAGGTACAATATACCGTAGCTCGGGTGGAGTTGTTATGATCCCCTGTAGCAGTTAGAACAGCCTTCTTTGCATCCCTCAAATAAGCCTTCAATAAAGGAACAGGTGGGAACTTGTCAGCAAGGCCAACTTCAAATGCAAAATGAACCGCATCAAGTTGCTGCTTTCTGCCGATTAGTTCTTTGATCATATCTGAAAAAGATATCTTAGACCATTAAAAAAATGCCCCAGAACGTAAGAAGTGTAAACTGGTACATAAAAAGCTATAGAGCAATGATAACCAACCCTCATACAGTATGCTAAGTACTTCAACGATGCATCACCAAAGAATGCACACATAAATTTTCTTTTCTAACAGTAGTCATACATAACTCCCTACCATCGTCATGCCAGATTTCAAGCTGTTTTCCTAGTGTTACTTAAACAACTTCACAAACCTAATGACATCTAACTGATACACACCTTATCTACTAACTTGAGCTAGGAACAAAATTAATTTGGACTTCTCGTGTCAAACTAGCCAACAAGGAGCACCAACCATATAACCAGCGAAGCATATAAAAAAAGTAATTTAAAAATATCATCTATCCACAATATCAACCACCAAGAAACGGAAAACGAAAAATCAGGCATGAAGGGTGCGTGGAAGAAAGCAAATGTACCAGGAATCTGGCTAGTGAGACCAAGAGAGACTGCAAGCTGAGGCATCTGTTTCCTCCAAGCCGACCCAAGAATGAGTTTCTTATATAGACCAAGATCCTCGTCCTTGACAATTCCAAAAGACACCAAATGCTGCAGAAAAGTATGCACATCAGGAGTCTTCACATTCTCAATTCCACCACGCTGATACAAGCTATCTTTCCAAGCCTCGGCAACATCAATAGCCTTACTCCTCACAGAAGGAGTCACCAAAAGCCTGACTTTCCCAATCACAGGATCCGCCAAGACAGGAATCAATGATTCCAAAAGCAGCACACAAGCCCATCCCAAATCATTCAACCTCTCGCTCTTATCCTCCCTCTTATCCACTGGAAACACCTCAGATATAGCATCAAGCACAAACCTCGGAGCATCCACACACTCACCCAAAGCAAGCGGAACAGCATCCTTCAAAGACTCCAGCTCCTTCTTCCTCACAGTCACAAATCTCCAAAACCCTAACGAATCCATCCTCAAACAAAACCTCTTCAAACTCAACAACAATCCCTCGCCATCATCCACCTCACCTCCATCCTCACTCTCCAGCGACGCAAGCGCAGCTTCACGACAGCTCTCGACCCTAGAAACCGCGATCTCGACACTTCCTTCAATACTCTCCTCCCGCTCTTTCAAAACGTGAAGCGACTCCTTCGTCTGGTGCTCGAGCGTCTCGATCTTCCTCTTGATGGCCTCAGATTTCCTCAAAATATCCTCCTCGAGCGAAGTGAAGTGGTCAGTCAGCTCCTTCCAGAGCAGCGTGCAGCTCGTCATGAGCGATGTCTGGCGCTGGAAGTCTTCGAAGCTCGGCGGATCAGAGGTCGACCCCATGGCCGGCGACCGGATTTTCTTTAAACAGGCGGTCCGATGAGAATGTGAAAACCCTGTGGGGGAGCACGATAGAGGAGAGAGAGAGAGAAGTGGGCCGACCGGGTAAATGGAGGGAATGGAAGCATGCGATGATGACACGTGGAGGACACAATAAGAGGCCTGGTTAGATGGGATGTAGTAAAATACTTAATCTTAAATTAAGGTAATTAAAACAAACATTCCATAGTGATTATTAAGGTGGTGTGGAACACAAGAAAGAAGAATATGGCTTTCACCAAACCCTATGTTAGATCCAAAGGAAAATAATGCAAATTGAACAGAAGAGTGCAGCTGGCTGGCAGGCAGCAGCAGCAGCAGCAGCAGCTTTGCGTGTGTAGTGTCCTATAAAGAAGTAAAAGAGCGGGGAAAAAGCAAGGTGTGGTGTTGATGAGTTTAAATGGGATGTCGTATTGTCAGTGCTTTGAAGTTTGAGAATAGTAGCAGAAGCAGCTAGTACGGTTTAAATGTGGAGAGTCCACTCAACAGCCCCCCCCACTTTAGGTATCCACATGGGTGTCAGAAAAGGACTGAAACTGATTGAGATTACTGCTCTTTCAAGGAATCCTCTAGCGTTTCACTTTTCTTTCTGTCATTCTCATCCTCCCCTTCTCAAAATATTGCATTTTCTGTTATAGTTACTTAGGAAATCTTTGTATTCTAAAGACTCAAATGTATTGAAATATTATAGAAGAAAAAAAGAGAGGAGAAAGTGTGCTTTTTCTATGCCATCGAAGCATGCCTTATATGGCCAAAGTTACAGAACAACAGCAGCATCCCGTAAAAAGAGAGGCCCCTTGTGATTTTGATATGTCGTATCATGAACTTCAGTCATACACATTAGGATACTGCATCATTCAACACGATGACTTTTGCGTGGTTTGGTGATGTTGCAACTACCGCGTGCTTTTGTAAAAATCAAGAGATTGTTGTTTCGTCACATGTAAATACATATCCGGTTTGTGATTTACCTTTTATGTGGATCAGACTGGTAACATGCACATGTATAGCCAATCAAAACTGATTTTGCATTGTTATGATATAATAATTTTAAATCAATCGTTCCTTGAAGATAACGAAACACATGCTTGGTCCGCCTACCGTATCTTTTTGTAAGAGCAAAACTGAATTTGCTAATAAATTAACTGCAAATGATATATCAAGAAAAATGCAATTAGTAAGATACATTAGAGCTCCAATAAAACAAAAGTAAGGTACTTTTACCGAGATCGTTTAGCTTTCTCGTAATGGCGAAATGGATCCTTGTTCACACCAAGGGATATTACGACCAGCGACTTACTTAATGGATTGCATTTATCCTTATTAAACCGTTTATAATCCGCTCACGTAGTTTGATTGATCCACAAGTATCCCACTTTGCATATGTTCAATCTGTCAAATGAGACAATATTTTGTTTCCTCATGGTCATTTATTTCAAATTCTCTTTTCAATTATGAGATCACTTTGTAATCTCCTCATTTGTTCCGATTATATTCAAATCATCAACATAGACATCAATGATAACACATCCACATGTCGTTTTTTTGATAAAAATGCAGGGGTAAAGAGGATCATTAACATATCCTTTTGTGATAAATATTCACATACTTGATTATACCACATGCGTCCTGATTACTTAAATCAGTATAAAGACCTTTCCAACTTGAATGTATATCTTTCCCTAAATTTTGAACTTGATGCCTCAAGCATCTTAGAATCCTTAGGATTTTTCATCAAGATTTCAGTATAAAGTGAACCGTATAAATAAGTTGTAACGACAACCATGAGATGCATATTAAGTTTTTCATGAACTGATAGACTTATAAGGTAGATAAATGTGATTCCGTTAATGACGAGAGAATACGTTTCTCAATTTCGAAAGTGGGCCTTAGAAAAACCATTTGCAACAAGGCTAGCCTTCTACGCAATCTCATCTTTTAAGTCCTCTTTCTCACATATACCCATTTGTATCCAACATGTGACATGTCTAACATTTTCAGGGTGAGTACTGTAGACCCAAAAACTTTATGCTTATTAAGCTAGTCTAGTTCGGTTTCAACTGCATTCTTCTACTCAATTCAATCAAGTCGATTTTTACATTCAGTAGTCGACCGTGGCTCGGGGTCCCTGTTATTTTCCTTCATAATATCACAAGCCACATTATAAGATAATATATCATCAATATTTTCATTCTGATTCCATATAGTTCATTTGCTAGCATATTTAATCGAGATTTATTAAATGTTCTCATCCTGTAATTCTACATGAATTTATTCCTCCATTATGGAGTCATCTTGTTAATCATCTGCTCTAAATTTGCGAGGGTTTTTATTCTTATAACCAGGTGAGCGTCCACAATTTGATAGTGTTGTGATTGCATGACTCACTTTATTTTCACATTTTTATTTTGGAATTTCAATCCAAACTGAAGCATTTACAGCCGGTACGTGATTTTTTGCCACTCTCTCAATGTTTGTAAAAGCATAAGGAAGTTGATTTGATATTTCTTGTAAATGCAAAATCTTTTTAACTTCTTTCACAATCTCTTGTGTAAGTATTAATATGTACTAATCTTGGTACAAACTAACTAATTTTCTTTTTTATAATGGCCATCCATTTATATTTTTAATAATCCTTCTCTTCATTGTTGTACCTGGATGACCTAATAGGTCATGCCATATGGTTAGCATCAAAGGTTTGACAACCACCACATATGACTCAATCACATATATATGCTTATAATGCAACCCAGATGAGAGAATCTCCAGCGTCTCCGCAGGGATGTTGTATTCAATGAAAGGGATTTCCTTGTAAAAAAAATCACCCAAGAAGTCAGCCAGAAGTTGATGCTAGAAATGATTCTCAGGAAGTGTCATTTAATTTCTTGGATGATAGTTTCAGTGTGGAACCTGAAGAAACTGGAAATATTTCAGGATCAATTAGGAACACAGAAATTGTGCAGATGACTGATGACCAAGAAGTTCATAATTCTCAGAAGGCAGAAAATTCAGCTCAGGTGGAGGAACATGAGATTACCTTCCAAGATCAGTTATCAGATTATCAGCTGGTCAAGGACAGAGAAAGAAGAAGTATAAGGGTGAATCCAGAATATAATACTTATGTTGAGTTAATTTTTACTGCTTTACCTTCTTCTGTAGAAGTGTAGGGAATGGAACATGACTCATACAGAGCAGCCATTAAATCAAAAGACAAAGATAAGTGGATGGATGCTATGAAGGAGTAGATGATGGATTTTCAAGGTAAAGGATCCAATGAATGAAAATGAACTTCCCAGGTACAAGGCCATACTTGTAGCAAAAGATTATACCCGGAGGGAAGGTATTGATTCACTGAAATATTTTCTCTTGTAGTTAAATTCAAAACTGTAAGAAAGATCCTATCCATGGTTGCTTATTATGATTTAGAATTGGAACAGTTAGATGTCATTACTGCTTTTCTACATGGAAACCTTGATGAAAAGATTTTTATGAGGCAACCTGAAGATTTTACAGATAAAAACAAACGTGATCATGTGTGTTTGCTGAATAAATCCTTATATGGTCTTATACAGAGTCTCAGATAATGGTATAAAAGATTTGATACTTCTGTGTTAAATATTGGATTAATTAGAAGTGATTATGATAGTCGATGTATTAATGTTTTGATGCAAATGTGGTAATTTACATTTTAATGTTGATGATATGTTACTAATAAGCAAGGATGATAAGAAAATTTTTGAACTGAAAAAGAAATTAAGTGCTACTTTCAGCATAAAGGATGTAGGAAAAGCCAAGAGAATTTTAGGAATGAATATTGAAAGAGATAGGAAGAGTCATTTTCTAAAGCTACATCAGAAACCTTACCTAGAAAAGTTTGTTTCACAGTCCAGTAACTTGAACTGTAAAACAGTGTCATTACCTTTAGCTGCTCATTTTAATTTGAGTAAAAGTCAGTGCCCAAAGACTGAGCAAGATAGGTTAAGAATGTTGAATTATCCTTACGCAAATGTTGTTGGTTCAATCATGTATGTCATGACTAGCACAAGACCAGATCTTGCATTCTCTATTTCAATGTTAAGCAGGTTTATGGCAAATCCAGGTTATGATCACTGGATTGCAATAAAATGGGTTATCTCATATATTGCTGAAACTTTAGAGGTTGGTTTATGTTATGAAAGAACACATACCTTACTTGATCTTGTAGGGTACGTGGATGCAGATTTTGCAGGAGATGCTGACTCAAGGAAATCAACAACTTCATTTGTTTTCACTTTGATTGGAAATTACATTCAATGGAAATCAGAGCTTCAATCAATGATAACTCTTTCTACAACTGAAGCTGAGTATATTGCTATAAGTGAAGCAGGTAAAGAATGTATATGGCTAATGGTATTGCTAAGGAACTTAGAATAACCTCAACTGTTGGTGCTTATACATTGATAGTCAATCATTACTGAGTTTGAGCAAGAACCCAGTTTACCATGAAAAATCCAAACATATAAACGTGAAAGTGCATTTTCTGCGTGAGTTAGTATCTGCAGGTGACATTTGTTTGTTGAAAATCACCACTGCTGAGAATCCAGCGGATTTGGGGACTAAAGTGCTTCCAGTGAGCAAGTTCAGACATTTTCTGAAATTGTTAGGAATCTTTTAACGTATTTTTGCAGGTACAAGAGTTGTGATCAGAGGAACAGTAAACTAAAAAAATTATTGAGGATGAGAATATTAATACCGGGTTGAACTATGAGCTGATCAGAAGTAAATTACAAACTCGGATATTCGGATTCAGATGGAGGAATGTTGAATGAATCAGAATATAAGTTTCTGAATTTAAGATCGTTGCTAAAGGGTCGAGGTTTGTCACTAAATAACCAAGGGTCGTCGCTGAAGGGTTTGAAGTTGCTTTCAAGCCAACGAGAAACGTCGTCGTCGAAGGTTTAATGAAACGGTTTGTTTTGGAGCGGAGGGAAAAACGTTGTGTTTGATGGAATGAACGGCTGAGATGATCCCGCGCCAGGATCCAACAACAACTTCTCCATCTGGGGAATTCAAATGAGTATAAAAGGGGCATGAATCGAGTTCTAGGACAACCAAAAGTAAAACTCAATCAATTCCTCATCAAGGTGAATCCCTGAGCTCGACTGACGATTACTGTGTTCAAGGAGGCTTGCAACGGAAGTGTTGATAATGAATTGAGCGACGTAGTGTGCTGGATTGAACAAAATCGTGGCTAGGGTTATCGAAAGCTAAGTTCTCATTGATTCAGAAACTCTTATTGTATTCTGTAAGACTCTCATCATCAGTGCAGTTTGAGTTCCTTCGTGAACTCACCGTGGAGTAAAACCCAATTGGAAGGGCAAATAACCACGTAAAATTCTTATGTATTGAGTTCTTCATTTTCGAATACTTAGGGTAAAATCAATTTGATAAATTGAGCCTAATCAAACTTGAATTCAGTCAATCGATCCTAACAACACAGTCTAAGTTGATAGAGGTTTCATCACCCATTTACTTCGCGAGAAAATAACTACATTGAATAACCCAAAATAAGCCGCAGCAAAAAAGATATTAAGATGGAAAGAACACGACGAACTAGTACCTGAAAAATGTTGATACTCGTTTTTTTTTTGATATTAGTTTGAATTCATACCAAAGCGGGGCGGCAGCAGATACCCCTAAACAAAACAACATAAAACGCGACTAGATCATTCTCTAGTGATAGGAATATTTCTTGGGATGGCAGATAGATTATCCCACTTCCACTTCATATTCCGGGCGAAGTTGGCTAGAAAATCAGCTCGGAAGTTCTCCTTGCGAAAAACATGATAGATGCTCCATCTCGGGTTGGCGAGCAGCAGATGCAGACAGTCTATTATAAGCGAGGCCAGGCCAGCGAGGGACGATGAGCCGCTGTGAATCGCCCAGATTGCCTCCGTGTTGTCCGACAAGATTGTTAACTCCTGCAATGATAGTTCAGTAGCCAATTTGAGCCCTGCATGTAGGCCAAACAGCTCACATTCCAAGCTAGAAGTGCAGTTGGTCTTATTCCCAGCAATGCAGTTGAGGACTGTTTTCCAGTGAGTTACAATAGCAGCGTAGCCTCCTTTGTGGTCTATGTGGCTCCATGACCTGTCACACCATAGGACCAAGCCCGACGCCAGGTTGGGATTCTAAGGAGTGAATGTGAAGTAACAAAACATCTTTTTTTATCTGAGTTGTTCCTTCATGTTTGTGACTTTAAGCTCACATTGTTTTATAGACCATCTTGCACTGCCATGAACAATGAGATTCCTGTTTCTCCATATAGTCCATGCCCCTAAGATAGAAAGCATTAGTTCATCCATGCTCCTCTCAGACATTAGATGCCATAGCCAGTAAGAGGGAGATGATTCGCAGCTCACAGTCCAGTCAATGTTAAGGGTCGTCCATAGACTTTTGCTCCACCAGTAGTTAAAGAGAATGTGCTTGGTTGATTCTATCTGAAAATCGCATTGACAACAGGACAACTCCGTATCGCAGCCCTTCCGATTTAAATTGCTGTAGACATGCAGGGCGTCGTAGAATACCTTCCATGCAAATGTTTTTATTCTGTCTGGTAGTTTTAATTTCCACAAGTTGGCCCATGCTTCTTTGTTTGAATCTGCGCTTGAGGATTCCACCTCCATATGATGATGCTGAAAGCTTCCATTGAAAAGTTGATTCATAGCCTGTTCTAACTGTGAAATTTCCATCAGGGGAGAGCTTCCATCTCACAGGGCCATCGCCACCTCATTCAGACAATCCGGATTTCATGGTCTCTAAGATGATGGAGAGGCTTTTCCAGATGAAAGAATCATAAGGTTTTGGCTTGGTGGATAGGAGATTTCCATTTCTGAAATACCTGGCTCTAAATATTTTGCTCAGTAGGCAGTCAGGTCACAATAAAAGTCTCCAGACTTGCTTCATTAGCATTGCTTTGTTGAGGCAATCGAGACAGCCAAATCCCATTCCACCTTTGAGCTTATCCATTTCGAGTGTAACCTTTGGATTTGTGTAATCATCAAATTTTTGGATTTGTGATTCTTACATTCGTATGCCTGAACTACGATATAAATGAGGTGGAACCTAGACTCCAAAGGGGGTGGCTAATCGCACCCCCCACCCCCTTCCACACCCGCGTTGGCTCCACCCCAAATTACCTTATTACCCACAACCTCACCCCTCATACCCCTACGCATACATTATTAAATTCATTTTTTTATGTAAATTAATTTAAATAATAAATAAATTGGATTGTATTTTATTTACAGTTTGACACACGAAATAAATAATCATAAATTTTATAGTTTTATTACATAAAGCAATTTTACAAACTCAATACGTCACAAAAATTAAAATGTACATATTACGCACCGGTGCATATAGGTTGGTATTATGCACCGGTTTCTTAAAAATGAGACAATATGCACCGGGTTGCATAAAAACCGGTGCATAATATGAAATAATAATTTTTTGTATTGTCAAATTTGCTTTTGTACTGTCAAATTTAGTCAGTGAGTTGTCTAATTTTTGTTTCGAAATGTATTGTCAAATCTGCATTTCAATTATTTATGATTTAAAGATTTTTCTAATGTACAGACTGTAGTATATATAGGGTT
>JAWWMW010063210.1:0-16206 GCA_035048345.1 Echeveria elegans | reverse complement strand
TGGAACTATATTCAAAAAATTAAAAAATATGTAGCATTTAAAAATTTCAATTACAAGAATAAAATTATAGAGAGAAAGTTGAAAATCTTTATTAAAATTGAATTAAAATGTGGAAAAAATTTCTGTTGGGGCGACAGATCACCCACTAGTAACTTAATGTTATTGATAATGATCAATGTGCATGGTTGCGACAATAGAGCGATCATCCGTGAGCATTTCTGAATGTGATATGCACTTTTTCTGATTAGCATCATCGTTGTAGAGCCTGATTAGACTTGGCAAGAGTGAGTATACAAAGAAACGCCCACCATTTAAGGCTTGTGAAAGCACCACGAAGTCCGCTACTTATGAATGACAATCTTTTTGCTCCGTTGTTGAATATGTATGCTTGACACAGTGGGTGAATCAACACAGGCTTATTCCGAGTCCTATCGCATATGAGACAACAGACTGAGTCAATCGGCTTCTCCTCATCAAGTTCCACGTCACTGCCAGCTTTACCGTGTATATCATTATCTATAGCAACTTGATAAAGATCAAATATTAAGTGGCGGGTGAATGACATGCGTCGTCGTACGTGTCAAATTAATTTCTTTTCCTACGACCAGCTAGCGTAGTGACAAGCAGGGTCGATCCCACGAGCAATTGGCTAGTGAATGTTTTCCTGTAAGTAAAAAAACTTGGGGGTGTTTTGTGAGAATGTGTGAATGCAAAGCAGAGAAAACAGATGCAGAGATGTAATTAATAACAACTACTTGTAACTCGCTGTTTATTATCGATATAAATCATACAATTTATATTATCTCATTCCGTCAAAGGTAACGTGCATACAACTTCTAATTTTGTTCTACACCGGGCAAACGTGAATAAAACTCTTACGACTAAGTAGCATGAAGAATCAAGCGAGTTATATTAATGGGAAAACATTAGTGCTTAATTCTTAGTGTTCTACTTATTTTTACGGCAAAGTATCAAATAAGTCAACTATAGAATCCAACAAGATAAATCATAAGGAAATACTCAATAATTCCATCAAGCCAGAATCATAATAATATGCATAGGAATTGACACAAGATAATTAAATTGAAATTAAGAGCGTATCTCAAAACAGATTGTCACAAGCATGTGTCTCAAACCGCGACTACGTATTTAGCTAGTCATAACAGTAACGAAATACATCATCAAATTAAATATAAAGAAAGAATGTAGAGGAATCGAAAAAATGATCTCAGACGTGGCCTCCGGCTTCTCCTTCAACTCTCTTCTATTGCTCTGTGAATTATGGAATCTCTTTATTAAACCGTAGCCCTAGCTTTCTATTTATAGTGGTGCGTTGACTTGTTGAGGAGGCAATGCCTTTTTAGCACTTTGAGCCCAATAATCATGGAACTGCACTGACCCGTACTTTCTAGACTTGTTTCGGACCTCTTAGGCTTAGAATTTGAATTTGATGTAAACTAGAGATTTTTAGCTCTTTGAATTAGCTTTTCAACGCCGTGTGACTCTTTACAAACATACAAGTAATGAATTTCCAGCAGGCTCACGAAGAGGCAGAGGTCTAACTGGTCAACGCGTCGACGCGGGTGATGAACAAGTCATCGACGCGGTCCACAACAAATTTGGAGGATAAAGTTGGCCCTCACCCGTGCCAAAATACCTTCTTCATTGCCCGCGCCACTCGCGGTTCCTCACCTCTTCCTCTTGCGATATTTTCTGACTTCTTGCTCGTTGACTCTGTTAATAGCTGAATCAGTCTTCAAGCTCAATATATGAATTGTAACATTTTGATTCAGCTTTCTATCGGATAACGACGAGTCTTCTAATCGAAACACAAAAGGTCTTGCAGCCTGTATCCTTAATTAACGCAAAAACAACGCTTTTTAGCTCCGTCTCTCATCTAGCTGTTCTCGTACACCTGAAATGCAAAACTACACGAAACGAGTAATTCTGAATATAAAAATGTACTAAAATGTATGGGTTAAAGTCGTTAGATTGGCGAATAAATATGACTCATCAAACCACCCCACACTTAAACGTGTTCGTCCTCGAACAAAAATTAATCATCGAGAAACAGTATACACAATTTGCATCAATCAAGGAAATAGCTTGCAATTCATAGATAATGCATTGTCAGAACAGAAAATACTAATTTCACCCAGTCATTCTCAACATAATCCACTCGCAATTGCATCACCAAGTTTGACATTAAATTTACTCAATACATGTTATCTCTTCGTCGAAATCCAAATTAATTCAGATGATTGGAAGATAGTTCTCTTTAGGTCCATGATCCACATTCTTCATTCGAAGTTCGAATCATATGGTTTCACCTTGTCGCATGATTCATTATTCGCGTTCTTTTGGGAAAGTAGAGCATTTCTTCTTTGTTTTTTTATATTCGAACACTTCTGTTGAATGGGTTCTCATATTTCCTTGGCATTGTCTTTCGAACTATACTTTGAATTGATGATTCCTTCTTGATTTATTTTCTTGTCCGTTTCTTTCCACTTTATTTTTGTGAACGGTTCCAATCACAGCCTTCAGATAACAGCTTATGGAACGACGTCACGCTCTCCCTCCATTCTTTCATTGCGAGTCAAGCTGGGCGTTGCAACCGCTGACCCCTTACCGATTACTCAGACTGAGAGAAGTCGGTCTGTTTTCCCGTCTCTCCACGCTTTGGAAATTTGTCTTTGACCTTTTTACGTGACTCAATCATCTATCGTTCCTTCAGATTGCGAAGCATCAACCTCCATGATTTCGATGAACCATATGATCAAACTTTCAAACGTCAAATGCTTTGTCAAATCTCTCTGGAATGTTGATTTCAGCTCCACATCCCCTGTACGTTTACCTCGACTCAGATAACATGATTACAATTTTTTTAATATCAAGCAAAGTTCAACCATCACGATTAAGAATACAATAAAGATATAACTCGGCAAATTTCATGTTATCATGCTCTGACAGACACGTCCGATCATCACACGTCATTCCTCATTATTCATTCAGTTTTTTTATATATAACTAAACTAAACATGCAATATTATATGTTTAACTATATGCAGAAAGTAAACATGCTGACACGACAAACTATCCCACCCCACACTTTTAAACTAGCCATGTCCTCACTACACGACATAAAATTAAAGCGGAGATGAGCTTATTATGCAAGAAAAAACGTGTAATGCAAAATAAAAACGCGACGGTTTACCTCCCGTCTAGTACCTTTGTTTAACGTTGTTGGCTCAACTGTACCTTTCTTCATAAATTAGGAGCCCAGGGATGAACTCCATCAAATTTTCTGTAGCTCATCCTCACCTTTTGTGTCGTCTTTTCGCTATTAGCGCTGCTGAAGTCCCAACCCGGCTTCCACACATAATTTGAGTGTCTCGCCCTCATTAGTGCACCATATGACGAGCCTTTGTGCCTGGCCTTCATGCAACTCCTCCAATTTTTTGTCACTCTCTTATTTGTTTCTCCGTGAGCACTCCTCTCAGAAATTCATCCTGGCTTCCATCCAAACATGGAGTGTCTCCACTGCTTATGTCTTAGAAATGATGAAACTGCATCTCCCAGAAATATGCACATTGTTTCCCGGCACATTACATCAGATGAACCCCACACTTTCTCGATGCCAAATGACACACCAAATCCATGATCCTGCACATGAGAAGACAAAGAGTAATCTGGCATAACAAGAAAATCAGTTGTGGTAAGTACCTACATTGCCTTACGATGCAATCAAATCCTCTGCATGGCTATCCAAATCATCACTGAATTCGGAGGTCAGTGTAAGAGATTTGTCATTTGGCTCATCTTCCCCTGCAACACTTGACTCACTCGTGCTCCTTTCATCCATGATAATTGGCGTGGGTAGAAATTTTGATTCCTTATCCTCAGACACTTACTCCATGCTCTCAGCTTCAAGAACCGTTTCCAATTATTCGTCACTGCTGATCGTAGTGTTCCCTCATCAAACGCTTGAGTATCACAAGTTTCTTCATTCTGCGTTTGTACAAATGGATTGGTTAAGCGTTCGGTCTGTGCAAGTGGCCTGCTTGCGCTTTTTTGTGGCAACGACTTCTCCTCCGACACAATACTTATGACTTGAGGCACTGGCAAAGTTAAGGAAAACTAGATGCAGCAGCTGACCACCAGATTTGAGAATCTAAGAATGAGTGAGAATGAATCAGTAACGACATTCAACTCAAGACTGATGACAATCTCAAATGAAGCACACGCCCTGGGTGAACCCATCAACATAGAAAAGTTGGTAAAGAAGGCCTTAAGAACTCTGAGTCCTAAGTTCGCCATGAACGAGATTTCTATCACCCGGACGCATGATCTCAAGACTTTGACCCTAGCTGGACTCATGGGGAAGCTTGAGTCGTATGAGTGTGACATAGAAACAGAAAATCCTCCCAAGAAGACTAAGAATCTGGCACTGAAAGGAGAAATTACAGAGGACGAGGATGACTCAGATACTGATCAGATGACTCTTCTCACGAAGCAGTTTGGTAGATTTATGAAAACAGTGAAATAGAAGAACCTTGGGTCGACACATGCTACATATAGATCTGAACCAAAGAATACTAAAGTGTATGTAGGAAAGTCAGTACAGAACAACAAGCCAACCGACAAAGGAAAATGGATTCAGTGCCATGAATGTGAAGGGTATGGTCATGTTCATCGTGAATGCCCAAACTTTCTAAAAATAAAAGAAATCTCTGGTGGTTCAGCACAGTGACACTGAATCAAAAGGTGAATGATAGGATCAAGTAAATTGCCTAGCTCTCACGACCATTACCTAGATACCTGAATTGTCACAGGTCGCTGACGAAGGCTCAGACAGTGGCACCGATACAAAATTACTGAAGAATCCATTGTTGAGAGGTACAAGGCAATGAGACACTATTCTCGAATTGGGAAAAGCTGATGGAATTAAGCATGAAACTAAAAGGAGATAAGGCTGAGTTGACTCGGGAGGTTAAGGAACTGGGATTCAGATCTGGTGTCTCTACGCGAGTCACAGCACCGAATGAAACGACGCGTTTAATTAATTGAGCCAAAAATGACGTCGTTTCTTGATGAAACAAATCTCCGTCGCAGCACCGAAAGAAATCAACTCCCCTTGCTCCACCTCCCTCTCTCACTTCGCCTCAATCAAATCAAGTGCACAAGTTGCCGACGCAAAAACCACCGCTTCATTCGCCTTCCTCCCCATCACCAACGACCTAAATGCCCAAATCTCCCACGATGCGGGATTTCATTCCATTGTCCGCGCAGGTGCTGGTGCTGCTGCTGGTGCTGCTGCGGCGGAAGATGTCAAACTGGAGCTTAAGAAATGCAATTAGGAATGGAGTTAGGGTTTTGAAATTGATGGGTTGTTGATATGCAACCGAGGGGTGAGGTTGGATTAGGGTGAGGAGGATGAGGCTTGACTTGATTTCATCAAGAAACGATGTCGTTTTTGCTCAATTAATTAAACGCGTCATTTTCGTTTGGTGCAGCGACTCGCGTAGAGGCACCAGATCTGAATCCAAGGTACTGAAAAGAGCATTGGACCTCTGATCTGAAGAACTTATGAGTGCCAGAACAGAAGTGACTCGACTTACCAAGTTTGTCAGCATGATGACCAAAGGAACCAACTGTCTGGATGATATGATAAGTGCTCAACGAAATCCAAAGAACAAGACCGGAGTGGGATTTCAAACCCAGACCAAGCATGAAAATGGTGTTTCTTCGAGAGCAAAGAAGGGGGTGTAACTGAGGCACAAGGATCATCTGTTGAATGGACGAAGCACACACGTATGTGTGATCACTGCAACAACTAGTACACATTATGCGTAAGTGCAAGGATTTTTTGACTAAGTACAGGAGACGAGACAAGAGGCATGTATATTACAGACAACCTGAGTTAAAGAAGGCCAACCAGAGGAGTTTTGGACGATTATCTTGCAAAACGAGAAACCCTAATCACTAATATTATCAGGACTACGACCAATCAGAGATATACTTCAACTATGATCCTAATTACTATATTACTCTAATCCCTACTATGAGTACTATCCCATACATGAACAACAGGAGTACTGGGGGACGTCTCAGCAGTGCTATGTGGCATTCAGCTCAACCAACAAGATTGACTCAGATCACTGGTACTTCTATAGTTGATTCAGCTCACATGACTGGTAAGGCTGAATAACTGACTCAAATTATTCCTGTAAATGAAGGATATATATCGTATGGTGGTGGAGAAAAAGGAAAAAAATGTTGGAAGAGGCGCACTACAGGTCCCTGGGTTACCTAAGATAACTGGAGTAAGACTGGTCGAAGGTTTTCGAGCAAATCTGCTAAGCATAAGTCAGATATGTGACGATGATAGAAGTGTCACATTTAGAAATGACGCATGCAATGCCTGGAACAGTAAGTGAAGTATGTGATGAGTGGAGTTCGTGCATTCAACAATTGTTACCTGCTGAAAACTGAGCCACAAGGGACTAAGTCATCAGCATGCTTCCTGAGCAAGACTAATGAAATGACATTGTGACATCAGTGTCTAGAACATCTCCACCTGCGTGGATTGAAAGAGATTGCATCAGGTGGGATTGTCAAAGGGATTCCAGAAATCAAAGGAGACGTTAATGTGATATGTGGTGACTGCAAGATAGGCAAGATGACTAAGGCTTCTCACAAGAGAGTGAATGAAGTTCAAACTAAAATAATTTTGGACCTAATGCATATGGGTTTGATGGGACCTTTTTAGGTCGAAAGTTTTGGTGGGAAGAAGTACATTCTTATATGCATGGATGATCATTCTAGATATACATGGGTAAGTTTCTTACGCCACAAATCTGAAACGGTTCAGAAAATTAACATTATCCACATACTACAGAGAGAAAGTGAAGTCTCACTGAAAGCTATTCAAAGCGATCATGGAAGAGAATTTGAAAATTTAGACATGGACGAGTTTTGTGAAAAGCAAGGGATCATGCATCAATATTCTTCGGCTATAAAACCACAGCAAAATGGAGTAGCGGAACGTAAGAATAGATCTCTACGAAAAATTGCTCGAGTAATGATTTATGCCAAGCATCTGGCTCTACAATTCTGGGCTGAAGTAATGAACACGGCATATCACACTCTGAATCATGTCAACATCAGACCTGGTATCGGTAAGACGTGCTACGAAATCTGAAAAGCGAAGAAACCAATGTTAAAATAATTTCATGTATTTGAAGTCTCTGTTACGTTCTTACTGATCACTCTTATCAACAGAAACTATATGACAAAGGATAGAAAGGACTATATGTTGGATATTCAACTAATAGCAGGGCCTATCGGGTATTTCTGAATCGATCCAGAAAAGTTATTGAATTCTTTAACATTGTTGTGAAAGATTATACAGGTCCTATCACATCTGCTCGAAACTTTGAAGGTGATGGCTTCGAACAAGACTATGTTGATGAGGAAGAATACAATGATAACCCATATACTGATCTGTTCAGACTCTTGACTCACAACCTGATGCAATGGAGGGGTCAACACCATATTCAGACATTGAATCAAATAAGATCATTCCCTCTAAGATTCTGAAAGATCATCCAACAACCATAATAATAAGAGACCTATTTGCACAAAGAGTTACCAGAGGATAGCGGATCGATTATGCAAAACTTCACAGTCAGGATACCTGCTTACTGTCCAACGTCGAGCCCAGAAACGTAAAGGAAGCATTGGTCGAGAAATACTGGATTGTCGCAATGCAAGAGGAACTGGCTGAATTTGTCAGACATGATGTATGAGACCTGATACCTAGACCTGAGCATGCTAACATTATTGGTACCAACTGTATATACAAGAACAAATAAGATGAAAATAGAAACATCACCAGAAACAAGGCCAGACTGGTAGCACAGGGATATACTCAGGTGCAAGGAGTTGACTTCGATGAGACTTTTGCTCCGGTGGCTAGACTATAAGCTATCAGACTACTCCTCGCCGTGGCATGCCATCTGAAATTCAAACTGTATCAGATGGATGTCAAGAATACTTTTCTGAATGGATTCTTGAAATAGGAAGTCTTTGCGGCACAACCCAAAGGATTCAAAGATCCACATCATCCAGATTATGTATACAAGCTTAAGAAGGCGTTGTATGGATTGAAGCAGGCTCTCATAGCTTGGTATTCTAGGTTGACTAAGTATCCGAGTCAATAAAATTATAAGTAAGGAGGGGCCGACAACACTCTATTCATCAAGAAGGGGAAAGGTTTGGTATTGGCTCAAAATAAGTTTATGATATTGTTTTTGGAGCTAACAAAAAAAATTGATGATAAGTTTGTCGAATAGGTGAAAGGAGAATTCCAAATTAGTATGGTTGGTGAAATCACATATTTCCTTGGGGTTCATGTAACTCAAAAGGATGACGGTATATGCTAATAATCTGGTGGAAAATTTTGTACTTCAAACTGCAAGTCATAAGAGAACACATGCGGCGACTCGTATAAAAGTTATCAAAGATGAATCTTGGAAAAGTGTTGAACAAACTATGTATCGAAGTGAGATTGGAAGTCTATTGTATCTGACTGCAAGCAGACCTGATATTTGTTATGCAGTTGGAGTGTGTGACAGATATCAAGCAAATCCTAAGTAGTCTCACATGAGCTATGTCAAACGGGTCATTCGGTATGTGGCTGGAACAATCGAGTATGGCCTATGGTATACTAAAGACACCAGTGCACTAGCGGTGGCTTATTCTGATGTAGACTGGGTAGGAAATGCAGATGATAGAAAGAGTACACCAGGAGGATGTTTTTTCATCGGTAATAATCTTGTATCTTAGTTCAGTAAAAAGCAAAATTGGATTTCATTATCTATAGCCGAAGCAGACTATATTACATCAGGGGGTTGTTGTCAGCAGATGGTCTGGATGAAACATATGTTAGAAGAGTATGGCTTGACGCATGAGCATATGACTCTTCTTTGTGACAGTGAGAGTGCTATTGACATTTCATGAAATCCTGTTCAGCATTCCAGAACCAAACATATTGATCCGAAACATCACTATATCCAAACTCTGGTCAAAGAAGAGATTATAACACTGGAGCATGTGCCCAATGAGAAACAACTAGCTGATATTTTTACGAAGGCACTGGGACATGCGCAATTTGAGACTTCAGACTCAACCTGGGTATGTGCACTACCACTGAAAGCAGAAGGCCACTCCACCCGCTTGTTGGTCCTACTCGTCAGAAGGACATGATTGAGGACCCCTTGGAGGATGACTCACAATCTAAATCAACTCAGGTCGTGGAATCGAGCTAGAAGAAACCAAAGCTCACCTCAAGAAAACTTCTCTTACCCTCTACCAAGAATGCTCCTGCAAAAACTGGCACCAAGAAGAGTGCAAAGTCATGGAATCCCAAGACAGGGGCAGTAGACAAAGAAAAATGTGCTGCAATTCAAAAGTGGCTAGTTGTGGATGGTGTCTAGTTTCACTCCAAGAAAGTCAGTGAGCGGTGGTCACTGATTCAGAAACGCAAGGTAGTTGCTGAAGGTATTTTTCAAGAGAAAAAAATGGAACGTCCCAGAGATGGTGAAGCTTTTGGAAGATGCTAGACTGATGCACGCAGTTAAGGCTGCTAGACCATTCTGTGAGAGATTGGTCAGGGAGGTAATTGCCAACCTAACAGATGAGTTTGGTGACATCCTGGAGGAAGGATATGAGGCTGTAACAGTCAGAGGTAAGACTGTTTCATTTTCTCCCGAGTCCAATCAACGAGCTCCTTGGGATCAATGCCACCTTACGCAAAGTCTCAAACTGGAACCAAGTAGCCCGCACACTGACTAATGGAAAGATTATTGAATGGTTAGGGTATACTATCGAGTCGAAATATCTGACAACCATATATGCACTGTTGCAAGGGATTTATATCATGAACTCGATTCATGTGTCTCATCGATCGACAATCAGTAAACCTCTTAGAGTTCTCATGGACCTGGGTCAGATTATTTTTTACCAGTTGGCCAGTCTTGCATTGAGCAAGAATCTGCATCATTCGATTGGGCATCCGTCTACTATCTACCAGATGATCCTGAAGCACGCTCCCGAGACTATAGATGAATCAACGAGTCTGACTACTCCAAAGCCATTAATCGCCGACTGGAAACTGTTCACATTTGAACACTTTATTGATGTCTCAGTGCCTGAGTCCATTAAATAGGCACTTCAGCGCTAAGAAAAGTTAAGCAAAAGTGTTCCTGTGTCAGAGAAGAAATATCAGGATGTGAACAGGACAGCTTTGGAACGTCTCATAGAGCAGCTGAGACTCCCGAATCTCGCGCGCAAGGAAACTATTGACCTCATATCTTTGCTCACTACACCAATCTGACAATTTTGCGTTCACAAATTTGAGTCCAACCCAAAATGAATGCTAATGGACGCAAACGTAAAATTGGATGCTATTTTGAGTGCGAAAAGTTGGCAAAAAAATTATCGTCCAGTTTGCATCCACGTGGACGCTAATTTTGGTTTGAAAATTTGGCGAAAAAAATTAGCGATCTCGTCGACTCTAATATTTTTTAATATTTTTGAAAAATCAAAATTATTTTTTGATTATTTTTGAAATATCAGGATTAACGTGGTCACTAATATTATTTTAAAAATATTTTAAAAAATACAATTTTTTTAATTTTTTAATTTTTTAGAAAAATAAGAATTAATTTAGCGATCACGTAATCGCTAAATTTATAATTTTTTTATTAAACTCTAAATCCTAAGACCTAGTAGACATTTAGCGACCACGTGGACGATAATTTAATAATTTAAAAATTAAATAAATAATTAGCGACCACATAGACGCTATTTGTTTATTTAATTTTTTGACTTCTTGCTCGTATTTGAACCTCTTAATATCTGAATCAGTCTTTGAGCCCTGCATATGAATTGTAGCATTTTGAGTCAGCTTTTCAACAGAATATGTTTTGTCTTCATCAGATCAATGACTTATTTTCTAGAAGCTTCCGAAGCATGAAAGGTTAAGAAACACACAATGTTTGGGAAACATTATGTATCAATCTATTTTAGTGTACAAATTACTTTCGCCATGTCATACAAGTTAAGTGATTTTGATTTCCTTGTATGATTGATGCTTTGACAAGGTCAACAAAGTAGCAGTTTAATGTATCGTAATGCATAAATGTTTCCCAAACATTGTGTGTTTCGTAACCTTTCGTGCTTCAGAAGTTTCTAGAAGATGAGTCATTGGTCCGATGGATACGAAACATAATCTGTTGGAAAGCTGACTCAAAATTCTATAATTCATATGTTGGGCTCAAAGGCGGATTCAGACATTAAGAGGGTCAAACACGAGCATGAAGTCAAAAAATTAAATAAACAATTAGCATCCACGTGGTCGCTAATTATTTATTTAATTTTCAGATTATTAAATTAGCATCCACGTGGTCGCTAAATCACCACTAGGGCTTAGGGTTTAGGTTTTAATAAAAAAAATTAAAGTTAGCGACCAAGCAGTCGCTAAATTAATTCTGATTTTATTTACAATTTTAAAAATAATATTATTAATATATTTCTATTTATATAAATTTTGAATTATTAATTAGCGACCACTTGGTCGCTAATTTTCCACTTTAAGATGGTGAAATAATCAATTAACGACCATGTGATCGCTAATTTTTGACTTTAGGGCGGTGAACTAATCAATTAGCGACCACGTGGTCGAAAGTTTTTGACTTTAGGGCGGTGAAATAATCAATTAGGGACCACGTGGTCGCTAATTTTTGACTTTAGGGTGGTAAAATAATCTATTAGCAACCACTTGGTCGTTAATTTTCGACTTAAGGGTGGTGAAATAATCAATTAGCGACCATGTGGTCGCTAACTTTCGACTTTATGGAGGTAAAATAATCAATTAGAGACCACATGGTATCTCTAATGCAGGGTTAAACTTAGCGTCCACGTGGACCTAAGTTTCGATATAAAAACCGAACTTCACCATTTTCCCAGATACGCACTCCCATCCCTCAAATCAACTGCCGTCCCCTCGAATCGCCATCGATGTCCGCACTGTTACCAGCCCAGCCCGCACCGTCGTCCCCTTGCACCCAGCCCGCACCATCGTTGCCCACTCCCGTCGCGACTTCAATCGTCGTAATCTTTTTTAATTACATCAATTCTCAGTTAATTTCTAAGATTTCGGTGTTAGATTAGGGTATAATGATGGAATTGTGTTGAAGGTGTTGAATATTGAGATTTTGAATGTGTAAATATTTGTGAAATTGTTGAATTTGTGGAATTGTGAAATTGTTGAATTTGAATTTAAATTTGATATTATTGAATTGATTGTATGTATGTATGTATAGTATTGAGTTTTGTGGAATTGTATGTACATGTTGATATTTGTGAAATTGTTGAATTGATTTTTAGTATTGAATTGATACATATTGAGTCTGAAATTGAAATGTTGCTATTGTTGAATTGATTGTTGATAGTGTCGTTATTAATACTTGAAATGTTGAAATTATTTAAGATTATGACTCGTCGGCCACGCCCGCCACGAACTCTGGGAGACACTCCCGAGTCTGGCGAGGATCTGCCCCACGCACCGCAGGGTGAGGCCGCAGCACCGCATACCCAGAGCTCGGAGAGAACGGAGTTGGACGATCGACTTCGACGCTCTTGAGTGTCTCGAGCTATCTCCTGAGTGGTACAAGCCCATATTGCTAAATTCAATCTGCGTTCACATGGACGCTAAATTCAATTTGCGTCTACAATTTGCGTTCATTTTGAGCAAATTTGCCTCCACGAGAGTGAACGCAAATTCACCATTTTCTTGTAGTGGCTTGAGCACCCTGAAGCAACTCAAAAAGATGATGAGGAAGGCCAGACTAACTCCGACTTAGCAGATCTTCTGATGACTAGTGATATTCAGTCCCATCTATCATAATCTTATTTTCTTTCTTTATTTGAACTATATTTTGGGTATTGAAGACCCATATCACATTTTTTGGCAAAAAGGGGGAGTATCTTTTTGTATCAGGCGCTAATGTGTTGGCCTGATTTGATTCAGTTTGTGTATGCACGACCTATGTGTCAGCATTTAATGGACTTGTGGATACCGGTCTATGAATTGGGTTATCATATGGTTTTCTTTGAATTTCTGCATGCTAGCCTACAAGTTAGCTTAATATCTAGTTTTGCCAAAAAATTGCCAAGATGGAGACTGAGAGTACCAAGAAGTCTGATGCTTATGAATGGCAATCTTTTTGGCTCCGTCTTAAATATGTATGCTTGACACAGTGGGTGAATCAATTCAGGCTCATTCTGAGTCCTATCGCTTCAGAGACAACAGGCCGAGTCAAGCGGCTGCTCCTCATCAAGCTCCACGTCACTTCCAGCTAGAGCGTGTATATCTTCATCTATAGCAACTTGATAAAGATCAAATATTAAGTGGCGGTGGAGCAGATCTGATTTAAATATATTCAAATCAATTTAATCAGATTATATCGATTATGCATATTGCCGAATATTATTTTGGCAAATATCATTCTCAAGAAGAAATCCGAATATTCAGTTATGGAAGGTGAGTTGGCTGCTTAGGGAAGAAGCAACCAGACCATAAATATGCACATATGGATTCCATATTCGTCGTTGTCGAAAAATATATAAACCTAAACACAAACCCTCGACGACGATCAGAGCTTTATTCCAGCGATTCTATCATTCAGGTGAAGGTGATACTCAGAAGAACGCCAACCAGCTTTTACAAGCTACAGACACTGTGCTGTGTTGACAGAGACGGAGAACACAAGTGCAGAATAGTTCAGACTGAGTTTGGACTGGTGGACATCAAGACAGGGTCTTGTATCTATGGAATAAGGTTTTTTTGGATTCCTTTCACTAGAATAATTCTTAGCTCGAACATTACACATTGTAAGTGTTGTGTAAGAATTTTTCATATTAGTGATTTGTTTCCACCGGACTAAGCCTTAAAGGAGCCGAACCAGGTTATCAATAGCTGTATCATTTCAGTTTCTTTTACATTAGCTAGTTGTCTAGCTGTGTTGACACAAGTTTGAAAACAACTGAATCCTAAACAATATTTGAGCTGTCAATTTTAGCATGCGTACTCCATTAGTATGCAAAACATGAGCGTTTGTAAGAGGACAGGGAGATGTTTATACCAACCTTGGCATTAGGTTTTGATGGGAATTATTGCCTTTTTGGACAAGCCATTTCGTTTGCTTCTCAATTATGGCATCATCATTTTGTGATTTGCCACATGGGGCCTCTCAACCATGTTATATACAACACAACTCCCTCCTCATCTTTAACTTTGATGTATGAGTAGTAAAAAAAGATGATAGAGTACGGTCCAGTTGGCAAGACGCATCTTTTTGTACATATTAAATGATTTGAACCTTCAATTAGAGTATTCATGTTTCAACCTTTGGAAAATGTCGGACAAGAATGAAACCTGGCAAGTAGGGCCTTTGACAAATGTAAGTATACAATGCCTTTAGTAGTAGAACAAACAACATGATCTCAAGAAGATGTTCACTTACCATATTACGAAGGTTTTAGCTTCTTGCACTACCCTTGTCCTAAAATCATGCACACACCCCGATTCGGGGAAATTAACTACTTTGTGAATTAGTTTTTTCCCCTTTTACTTCCCCAAGTTATTCGGTAAATCAGAAGATCTTAAATCCATTACTATATTTAGGTAAAATAATGATTCATTCTTATAATGCATTGCGACAATTATAAATGAAAACAAATCATATTATTTAGTTGTAGTAATTCTTTAATAAAATTCCATCCGATTAATAATTTTTCCGTTGAATTTCGCAGTTGACGTCCATATGCATATACTATTTTTCCGTTCACTCAATGTTCTGACAGTCAACGTAAATTTATTTGAAAATATTAGCTCAGAAACACAACCGATGATAGATTTTTCTTGTTGAACTTCGCAACTGTGAACTACACATTATCAAGAATCAAGCTGGCCATCCCTTGGTGGGAAAGAAGCATATCTTTCCAACATCATGGTGCATTATGGAGGCCAAGAGCCTAGTAAGATCATAACAAGATCACCTTGATCATGATTGTAAGAGGACCACAATGAGTGAGATGAGTACCAACCTTGCAACAACCTCCTTCACATCTCACACAACAAAAAATACCCACCTAACCGCTCATACAAACATAATCATATGCTCCCTCCATACTTTTTTAATCATCATATTTGAGTTGAAATATAATATTTAAAAATAATGAGACAGTGAAAGAAAAAATAATATAAATGCAATTGACTAGAGACTAAAGTATGAAAGAGAAAGTTATGTGAGCATACAGTAAAAAAGAAAACTGTCGGGAAAAAGAAACGAAAAGGATAAAAGGAAATACCAAAAATGAAAATAGGAATAACAAAAGAGGACAGGGGAGTATAGAGTACCCATGACCCTTAAAACTCCAAATTTATGCATTGAAACTCTATGCAACATAAGAATCTAGAACATGTAGCTTTGCTATGTGATCGGTGTCAAAATAGTCTAAAATTTGGACACCTATTTGCTTATGTTCTTCGCTTTTATCATATAATTTTGATCGTATTCTACACTCACAGTGTTAATTTAGGTATAAAACACATTTTATGATTATTGTAGAAGTTTGGAGAAGAACATAGCAAAAACGAGGAAAAATTAGCCGAAGTCGGTGTATTTTCGGTCTTTCGGACCTTTGGTGCTTTGAAATTAGCTTCCACAGGATGCATACATAGTCCGATTGAGGTGATTAAAAATGCGTTGGAAAGCTATTTCAATGATCTACAACATTCATGAAGACCACAGTGGCTAATTCAGAAGTTAAGTCGCTCGATCGAGTCAACACCTCCGAGGAACTTCACTCGATCGAGCCAGAAGGTCACTCAATCGAGTCAACACCCCAGAAACAAGTCACTCAATCGAGCCAAAGTACCACTCGATCGAGTGAAGGCCAGATCAAAACCGGCAGTTTCGACCTTTTGATCTTTGGAAAATTTCACAAGGAGCATCCGATGTCCGATTAAGATGAAACAAGTTGCGTTGGAAAGAAGATTCAAAAACCTACAACTATTGTTTTTATGTCAAAGAGTGATTCTAATGTTAAGAGAGCCTTTTGGATGAACCAAGAAACTCG
>JAWWMW010063171.1:0-16225 GCA_035048345.1 Echeveria elegans | reverse complement strand
ATACGACACTATGAAGTCGTGGCTGCACATACCACCAAGACAAACCTCCAAATCAGCATCTGCTGCTTAAACTCAAAGTAGATTCCAAAGTTAGTTATCGGCACAAGTTGTTTATTTCTGTCCAAATGGGTATTTTATAAGTTTATGTGAGACTGTTGTCCTGAAATTAAAAAGCAGATAATCATAGCAGGTGATATACATAACTTGGCAGGCTGCAGGTTGGTATTCTGGTCTTGTTGGAGATTGGAGTAGTAAATAGGAAATGCTTTTTCTGTTTTTCATTTAAGGTGGTCTGGCTCAAGCAGTGGCATACCCTTAAATGAGCCAAAATTCCAGCAGCCCCATAATCTATTGGACAGTGTTGATATCTCGAAGTCTTTTGCTCAAATTTTAATTTTTAGCTTGAATTTGAAGAAGCTGCAGGAAACACTAAATGACAAAGCAGGCATGTCTCAGGCTTTGAAATTTGAAAATTGCCTTAGATCATAGATGACAACATAATCAGACATTGTGTGCCAGTAATTGTGATAAAATTACCTTGATATGTCAAACTCTCAAATTTCACAGTTTGTTAATGAAATCAAGAAGAATAAAACAACTTTAAAGTTTGCAGCATCATTAAATCCAGACACTGCATAAGAAGAACATGCCTACATTACAAAATCTGGTATTTTGGTATGAGTTTTTATTTCTTTCTACTAGTACTCCCTCTGTCCCCTTTTTCTTTCTATTTTCATTTTGGTACAGTTCTCTTTTTTATATTATATTTCACGTGATATTTTCTTTCAAACATTATTTTTCACTCTTATATTTATTTTGTTTTATCTCTCACGCTCCATTATTTCTTAAAAAATGTCCAACAATCCAAACAGAAAGATCAAAACAGGACGAAGGGAGTATCCGGTAGCTAAAGACATGTGGTGGTAACTAATTAAAAACTGTCACAGATTTCAAACATTGGCCAGATTCAAAATCCAATAATCCATGGTGATATCTTGTCGGTCAAGCTTTTTCTTCCATTTTTGATTAGAAAAATAGTAAATGAAGACTGAGAAGGGAAGCACAACAGTACAGCTCAGCTGAGTGTTGTGCTAATAATAGTTGTGAATTTCAATGACCTTTATTTTTTTTCCTCTTTCTCACAGTGTGCTGGTTCGGCTGGGCTTGTTGGGAGTTGAGTTGTGACAAGTGAGGGCAGACATGTCCATCAAATGATGTTTCAATGCCAAAAAACTAATGAAGCGGGATTAGGATAGAGAGAGTGAGAGTGTGAATAAGGTGTCTATTTGCATTCTTGACAGACTGAGACTGACTGCTCATTCATTCAGTATTTGAATTTCGAACATCAAACGGTTTCCTTCCTCGGATACCTTCCTTCATTCCCTCCCTCCCCCCTCTCTCTCTATCTCGCGGGGGACAGTTTAGGCCATTTTGACCACCACTCCCCCCCTACTTCATTTCTTCTCATAAAGATTGCAACTTTCAGCTCCACATTTCTTCTCATCAAACTGGGTCTTTTTTGTTAGTAGAATTCAAATATGGCTGGTTCTGGAAAATGGGTCAAAACATTGATAGGTCTAAAGAAGCCTACCAAGGATGACACTGTATGTTTAGATAGATACTACTTGGTTCATAAAATTTGCAATTTTTTATGTTTGTTAAGATGTTTAGTTAATGTATGTTTTGTGCAGAAGAAAATGAATGGAAGGAAATGGAGACTGAGGAGTTCTTCTACTGATAGCATGTGTAAGACAAGCGGTAGAGATTCAAAAGGTTTGGAATCAGCTTCAGTTCATGGTAACAAAGCTTTCACTGCTGCAATGGCTGCTGTCTTGAGAGCCCCTGCTAAGGATTTTAAGCTTGTTAAGCAGGAGTGGGCTGCCATTAGGATCCAAACTGCCTTTCGTGGATTCCTTGTAAGCACCATTCATTTCATGTAACTTTTGCTTCATCCTTTTAGGATATTGTTGTTTTTATCTGCCCTCAATTTGCAGGCAAGAAGGGCTTTGAGAGCACTGAAAGGTGTGGTAAGGCTTCAAGCCTTGGTTCGCGGTAGGCTAGTGAGGAAACAAGCAGCTGTGACATTGAGGTGTATGCAAGCTCTTGTTAGAGTTCAAGCTCGAATCAGGGCTCGAAGAGTTCGAATGTCAACTGAGGGCCAGGCTGTTCAGAGGGCAATAGATGAGCATAGAAGCAGAGCTGATCTCTTAAGAGTGGCTGAGGTACTTAAAAGCCTTACCCTTTCATTTATATATAAATGACGTGTGTTGTATGAGTTTTGAAACTTGAGTACCTTGTGTAGGAAGGATGGTGCCGAAGCAAGAGAACTTTTGATGATATAAAAACCAAGTTGCAAATGAGGCAAGAAGGAGCCTTCAAGAGGGAGAGGGCCATTGCGTATGCTCTGGCTCAAAAAGTATGCTAATGTTGCTGCGTAATCTAATCCTGTTGTTCTTATAGTAATCACCTGAGTCTAAATGAGTATGTGCTTTGTGCCTGGCACCTGCCTTTGCAGCAGTGGAAGGCGAATCAGAGCTCAAATGCACCAATGAGCATGTCACACAAGGCTAATGAGTTTGGTAAGAATAGCTGGGGATGGAGTTGGCTAGAAAGATGGATGGCTGCCAAACCATGGGAAAATAGGTTGATGGAGCAGCAACAGCAGCCACATAAAAAAGCAGCAGCTGCGGCTATATCTCCTGTGCTGAAGGGTGCTGTGGACTCCAAATTTCGCCCGTTGCCACATCAGAAGTTGTCATCTGACCCCCCTTCATATGTGAAAGTTACACAAACTGGTGTATCAACTAGAATTTCCGCAAAACCTCCTCATATGGGGCAAGCTACAGGCTCATCTTCCAGTCCAAATTCTGATTTCAGATATGATAAAAGTTCAGCAGGCTCATCGTCCTTCTGTACATCTGCAACTCCGGTTTCAGGGAATGGGGCATTCGCGTCTACAGGAGAGAGCAACCATGGTCATAAGCCAAACTACATGAGGTTAACAGAGTCAATCAAAACTAAGCAAAAGAATGGAGGATGTTCATTATCTCATCGTGCTCAAAGGCAGCAGTCTATGGATGACTTCCAGTTTCTTAATAAGTCAGGGGCCTTCTCGTTTGCAGACTTAATGAGCAACAACAACAACACCAGCACAAAAACAATGAATTTTTCCACGCCTCATTCCACAGCTGCAAAACTGGAAAGGTATTTAAACAAGCAGGAGATGCGAAGTTGCTATTATCACTGAAACTGATGTTACTAAGGGTTACAACTGCTTGTTGTCTTTCTGTCGGAAACATTCTGAAAGCTCTTCTTTCTTGTACGTTAGTCTTTTGAAATGAATGTACCCTTTCTTTCTCTATCTTTCATGAAACTTAAACGTCTTCCATTCGGTTACCTTTAGAAAGCAAGAACTTAAAACTAGTTTTTGATGGACTCTGGCTTTCATAACCTCAGTCTTTTTGCAAAACTAGCTGCGGAGACTCTCCTTGTACGTTATATTCTAACTACAGTGAGCTTCACACCATGCTTGTAGTTGAGGACTATCCCAAACTCTAGCTCTAGAGGCAATTCCATTTCTTTGGAGTGTCGGAAAATAAAGTTCCTGTACAGATGAATCACCGTGAGTTTTATCTCCTGAAGTGAGAATTTCTGACCGATGCATGCTCTCGGGCCTAACCCGAAGGGAATGAATGCATAGGGATGCCGGTTCTGTTGCTCTTTACAATCTGGATCGAACCTCTCAGGCTTGAACTTCTCTGGCTCGGGAAAGTTCGTTGGGTCCTTGGCCAGAACCCCAGGAGCTAGCCAGACCCAAGTCCCCTGCACATTCAATGATTCAACTCTTGTTTAATTATGACACACTTTTTTTATTCTATCGCTCAAGGACCGGGCAAACCCCTGACTCAAGGCGTGTGGATGCACTCAGGAGGGCTTGAACTCTTGCCCTCCTCGATGGAAGACCAAAAGCTGATCGTTAGGCCGCTACTCCCTGTGCAGTATGACACTCTTTCAGGCTATCAATTGGAGAGATCAAGCACATTTAGTATTTTACCTTAGGGAGCATGTAAACCTCCTATCTCAACGTCTTTTGATGTTTCCCTGGCTATCATTGGTGAAACTAGTTAAAACCTCATGCTCTCTTTGATCACCTGCAGATGGCAAATATATATGAGTTTGTTATTTACCGAAAGACTGAGGGAGTGAAATAAGTACTAAAAAGGAGCCATGAGTTGCAACTTGCAAGGAGCCTTGCCTGGTCAAGATATGGAAATTTATGTTGCAAATCATGAGCTGTTGGCATCAGATCATGAGGGCCAAAACCATCAATCTCATCCACCAACTTCTTCTCCACTTCTGGATGACCAGCAACTAAATAAACCACCGAAGACAGGGTAAACGATGTAGTTGCGGAGCCAGCCAGCAAATGCTCATAAGTCACTGCACTAAGGTAATCTGAAGTGAACAAGTTCTTGGTAGCTTTCTCGGACTCTCTAGCTTTCAAAATCAATGAAAGAAAATTTTTGGAGTCGTGATTTCTGTCGTGCGCTCTATTCTCAACAATCTGATTCAGACGGTCATTTATGTCATGGTTGATCCTGTCAACCTTATAGTCCATGGTACCAGGTATTTTCTTCAGGAATTGGCGAAAAGGCTCTTGCAGAATTGGTGCAAGCAAGCCTAGTATGATTGAAAAAGAGCCAGATAAGTCCATTTTAAGCTGCGTAGTGGAGTATACATGCTTGTTTATGAAGTCAGCAACTTCATTATTGTTGACGGTGTCAACATCAGCACCAGGATTAGACAGGCCAAAGTCAACCCCAAATGCTGCCTGGCCTATAATATCAGTAGCCAGTTTCAGGGACAGGTCAGAGAAAGTGACAGTATCATTTTCAGTCTCAAGCGTTTTAGCTGCCGATTCAATATAAGACTGCATGGTGGGCACCAAGTTAGCCAAGTGTGCTGGCTGATACACCGAAAGGATTGTGTTCCTCATACTTGACCACCTGGAGTCCCTGAAAGAGTAAGATAAAAAAAAAAAATTGTAGTTCTCCGCTCATCTAATCCATTAATGATCAAGTAGCTGATGATCAAAATATATATAAATAGATTGATTACTTGGTAAATAATAGGCCCTTCTGATGCAGAGGGGACGATGCAATAGGAGATGGTATGCTTCTGTTTGGGATATCTTTGAACTTCTTGATTCCAACTTCCTTGCAGAGCTCGGGGCTAGCTATGATCACCAATGGTTGCCTCCCCATCTGAAACCTGCAAAAACAGAAAACCAGATCAGTTTCTCACACCCCGGTTTCACTCCAATTTAATAATCAGACTTGTTGGGAAACACAAAAAGGAAATACTACCTGAAAATAGGACCATATTGATGGGCGAGGTGAGACAGCACATCAGGGCCATATTTAGCACAAGCAAATAAACATGTCCCAACAAAGGGAGAGCACGAGGACCAGGAACTTTACTGACCTTCCATGATGGCGCATGCAAGTACAGAACCACTCCAACCATAAAACCCAGGAAGAGAGTGACTGCAAACATGTCGACATTCACATCCAAGGCCGAGGCATCACAGATCCCAGAAGGTCAGACAAACCCCATGATGGGAGAAAGCCACTAAGTGAGCATGACTACTTGACATTTGTTTTATAGACGCAAATGGAGGATCATGATCAGCTGAGCCACTAATGAGGTGACACCATGGATTTGTTATATATACAAAATAACAAAAGACAATCTTCTTTAGGTGGTCATGGGCCACTGCCAGGATTGATCTCTTTGGAGCTTTATGATATGACGGGGAGGGAATTGATGCTGTCCAGTTGGTGTTGTGAGGAATATGTGTCGTGGAGGGGAAGCCCGTAGATGCTGATTTAGGTGGAGTTGTCTGTGTGTTCGTCTGGCATTAGATTCCTCATTTTCTGATTTTGTCTCTAGTTCCGGAGCAGACAACTTGTCCAGCTCATGGCATCTATATTCAGCCATTATCAGGTGTCTCATTTCCATCTTGCCACCCTTAAAAAAAAATCACTAATAAAAAACATGATACTCAGTGCGATCTTGAGAAACTTCAGAAATGGATCAGCAGTAGTAGGCATTTATTTACAAGTTTTCCAACCATCGTTGTCTGACTAATACCCCTCTGTATGTGGCATAACAGTTTTCACCCTTCACTGACAGTAAACACTTATTACTTCAATATGTGAGGCCAGTCCTGATATATATTCCGCAAGGTAGAAGCTTTTAAAGCGGCCAAAATCCGCAAATGGCTGCATACGAATGTAATCCAGATATGGACAAACTCCAAATTCATTGTCTGTGTGCCAAACGCTACTTCAGCAAACACGTTCAATTTCCCTTCACCAACCATTTGCGAAATCACACCCCTGATGAATCTAAGGATATCATGATCATTTCCACCCTGCAACCCTTGAAACATGGCCTTTCGCAATCTTGACAAACTTCGGAAATGGATCAGCAGTCGCAGACATTTATCTTCAAAGCTTGTCAACTATCATATAGTGTGACCAGTTATACCCAAGCACCCCTTTTATACCATTAACTCCTCAGTCCTCCCTCTTGATTGGTAATACGTATTTCTGCAGGTAAGGCCGGACTCGAATTGCTCCACAAGGTGAGAAACACTTACAGTGGCCAAAGTCCACAAATGACAGTATGCAAATTGTATTCAAACCTTGGATTTGATTTAAAAATTTCTTGTATGCGCCAACCCTCATCAATGATCTGAAAAAACACAGCCCTGATGCCATTGAGCTAGTTCCAAACCCCAGCAATCTTGCATACTGAAGACCAATTAGAACCAGCTGGAAAAAAAGAGGGCTGCTGGCACACTACCAAACACCAAGACATCATGTATTGAATAAACCTTCAATCAGAATGGCCATTAGACACTGCATGTAAGTACAACCGTGATGAAGGAACTCATCTTCAAGTCTTTAAATTGTGTCACACGGCAACTTCAACCTGCAAAAGTGAAATGTCGAGTATAAGGGCACAAGATATCAACATGTTAGGGGGACAAATAATTCTCAGAAGGACACAACAAAGCAATGTCCCTCACTGCCCTGCTGGTCTTCATCTGCAACTGTGCAACCATTGATCCATGCTGTATAAAAAAGATTAATTCTTTATTAAGTGCAGCACAGCTGCAGATGCAAATAACAGGGAAAGGATGAGAACCGGCTTTCTGCATCCAATACCTTCTTTTGATCAAAGGAATGGAGCTGCAGATACGGTCAGATGCGACTGAAACAATAAAATGCCACAAGCCGCTCTACATTTTTCTTATGGGTTAGATTTGAGGTAATCCATCTGGTCAACCAGGTCTCGCAAATCCTCCTCTCCCCAGTCAGATGGATTCTGTCCTCCCAAATCCTCCATTTCTGGAATTTCTTCCAGAAGTTGCACATCATCTTCATCATCGTCAAGCACCAAATTACTGGCTAGAAGCTCATCCCACAGCTTCAGATTCACAGAATCCGGGTTACTTTCTGCAGTCCTAGCCATAGATTCAGTCCGCTGCACCTTTTCATCATTGCTGGAGAGAGTCTCTAAGCCCTCTCTAAATAAGCTATCAAACTCAGAACCCATGTTGACCAGGTTATTCTGCCCCTGGCTCTGACCTTGGACAACGGAATCATCAAGAACAGCCAAATTATCAATCTGCTCCCGAAAACTATATTCATCATTACTTGCACTTGCAGTTAACCTTCTCTTCCTTTTAATACTGTCCCCATCCAGCGCTTTTCGCTCCGCAGTCTCCAACATAAACTGCTGTATAAACGCAGGGTTATTCAATGCCTTAGCCAGGAAACCCATAATCAGCTGCTGCTTCTGCTCCGCCGCTCGCAACCTACTCTGCAAGGCAACAATATATTCTGTTGACTCCTGTTGTTGCTGCTTCAACCTCACAATTTCCGTCATCAGTACACCACAATCCCTCTTAAGCCTCTCAATCACACCTTCCAAACCATACTGCCCCACTTCCACACATGCCGAAGCCCCTCCTCGATAATGCTGCACACTCTGCCCACCATGCCTCCTCCTCCTCATGATTGTCTTCAACAGATGCTTCTGCCCTCCTAGAAACCCCTCATTCGCAAACTCCCACTTATCCGGATCAACCTTTCTAAAACCCTATAAATCATATCAGACAAACAATCATTATAAATCGAAAACAAATCAACATTCACATTAACAAAAGCTCATACAAACCCTAAGCCCCAAAATCAGAACTTACATATGTATTAAGCTGGCGGATGAAGCTGGAGAAATTGCCGTGTTTGAAATACCTAGGAAGCAAAGTGGTGGAGAACGTATTAGAATCCCAGACAATGAAACTGTTCCGCGCTTTACTCCATGAAACGACATCATCCGTCGTCGGATCATCCACCATTTCATACGTCTTCGTCAGAAACGGAGGCGCCGCTATCTCGTGCAGTCCTTCCATCGGCCGAGGCATCGTCTCATCCGCCAGCTCCTCTTTGATCATCTTCGCAGCTTGCATTTTCGATTGGTGTTGAATGTGGAGAAATTCGCGGGAATCGTTAGCGAGTGAATTTATGGTTAGTTTTCGGAACGTTCTAGAACGTTTGGGTTTGTTATAGATATTTTTCATCACTGGCGGTGGCAACTGGATATTTTATTTGATCTTTAACCAATTGGCATATCGTTTTGTTCTAGAAAGTTCTCCACACTTTCGATGAAGCTAGATTGGTCCGATAGTTAGGCCCAGTACTGAGGCCTGGATTCGTTTCTGCTTGCCCAAATTGGGCAAATGCAAATCCTAGAGAAATTGTTCCATAAGACGCGGTCACACAAATGGCTTGAGGTTGAGGGTGATTTCTGATTGATGACAAAATAAATTGACTAGTTGGATTATTAATGTTTAAATGGTTTTAATGATCCAATTCATTTAATACATGTAATTGGATTAAATGATTCAAACGAATTGGGTTGAATCCATTTAATCCATTGAATTTCATTAATCCAACAGATTACTTTGCTACCTCTATTGATTAGGATTCAAAACCGGGAGCAACAAACTTAATAAATTAAAAAATTTGGTAACACCCCGAATTCGGGATGCACTTACTCACCGAAGTACCAAAACACTCTTCTTTATTTTTTTTAGGAAACAGTTTGCTGTGAACTGATATATGAAATTATTAAATTGACCTTCAAAATCAAAGGTTGTCAGTGCGAGTAAAAAATTCATAATTTAATTTGATATTTATCGTAATTACTAGTATTTTTAGTTGCAACAAAAGTATATCACAATTTGTTGTTTAAAATCTCATTAACGTAAGTGGTCGAGAAATCATCGAAAGCAATTTGATTCAGACTATGAGTTACACTTTAGGTTGGGCGATCGCACCCAGACTATGAGTCACACTTTAGGTTGGGTTGGATCAACATTTATTTAATCATACTAGTTAAAAGTTCACATGCACATTAATAAATTAATTGATTCAACTAAAACTATTTATATATTATTTGTAATACATCATTTGTGCTTAATTAGTTATAAATAAACTAGCGGTACACCCATCATCCCGACGGAAATGTGGTAAGAACAGACGTTTATTGTCTCGCTTTCGAAATCTTTTAAAATTTTAAGTTTTTCTTCTGTCTCCATTCGAATCCTTTCAAACTTTCCATCGTTTCCTTTTTCCTTTTTCCTTTTTAATTTTTAATTTTTAATTTTTAATTTTTAATTTTTAATTTTTAATTTCTAATTTCTAATTTTTAATTTTTAATTTCTAATTTCTAATTTTAATTTCATAGGAAATTGTTTCAGATTCGAAAAATTGACTAAGTGTCGATTTTGAATAAACATTTGCGACCACGTGGTCGCAAATGTCTCATAGGAAAGGTTTCAGGTTCGAAAAATTGGTTAATTACTGATTTTTAGGTTATCATCAGCGACCACGTGGTCGCAAATCGTTCCAGTTTGGGCGGCAAAATCCAATGTTAGCGACCACATGATCGCAAACCGTTCCGGAATTAGCGGCAAAATCTAATGTTAGCGACCACATGGTCGCAAACCGTTCCAGTTTGGGCGGCAAAATCAAAAGTTTGCAACCACATGATCGCCAACCATTCCAGATTGGGTGGCAAAATCTAATGTTAGCGACCACGTGGTCGCAAATTTTAGGGTTTATTTGCGACCACATGGTCGCAAAGTGTTCAATATAAATTCAGAAGTTTCTCAGATTCGGCCGACACTTGCTTCTCTTTACCAAAACGCGACTTTGAGTTTCAACGCTTCAAATCCTTCAAATCAATTGTAAGTATGTTGTTTGGTGAAATTTATAGGGTTAATTACCGGAAACCGCCCGTAAAATACGGATTTTTCCAATAGCCACCCATAAATTATGATATTACCAATAGCCACCCATTAAAATATTTTTTTACCAATAGCCACCCATATAAAAATACTCAGTTCAATAAACACACACCCATCAACAATTGTTTCAATAAAAATAGCAAATAAAATTATAAAATTACATTAAAATTCAGAGACGTTCAAAACAGTAATTCAAAACTATTAAACCATTTTTTTATATTTTTGATAAAGTTTTGTGGTAAAATTTAGTAAAATTGTGAAATATCGAATTAAATTTATACAAAAATATTCTTATGGCATATTTTTTTTTGTTAAATATGAAACTAAATGATCGGCTTTTTTATATTTATTTTCTAAAATTTTGAATTTTTTTGTGTTTATTTGTTATTTTTTATGAATTATTTTCCGATGGGTGAGTGTTTATTGAAGTAATTATTTTTATATGGGTGGCTATTGGTGAAAAAATATTTTAATGAATGACTATTGGTATTATCATATTTTACAGGTGGCTACTGAAAAAACTCGTATTTTACGTATGATTTCCGGTAATAAACTCTTTTTTTTAATACAGGTTAGCAGGTTTTCCAAGATCAAACTGTCCAACTGGTGTAACCGTGAAAGCAGCAATATTATGTAGGCAATGTGAAGTAAATTATCAGGCTGGTAAGATCAAAGGCAAGATTGTGAACGTGGGGCAGCTTTGTCGTACCGATACAAAGCTGCTTTTGGGCCACTTTGCATTGTATCTAATGCTTTGTGTTTGGTTTCTATCCCTGCTTTTGTGCCTACTTGATAAGCTTAATGTTCCAGCTGGTTAGTGCAAACTCCGCAAAATGCTTCACCATCTTCAGAGAGGGAGTGTGTCATTGAGAACTTAGGTGAGGCTTTTGTGTACATAATTTGTAATCATTAATCGACTTATATGGAGAAGGTTGTGGTACAACGGTTATGCTCTTGATCATTGCAATATTTTTTTTAAAAAAATCGACCTATAAAATTAACCTTGATCAATATAAATTATCCATAATGATTTTACATTTGTACAAACGGCGTAGTTTTAATCTTAATTCTCTGCTTTATTTATCTTAGCATCATTGTCATCATGTTAATCTTAATTCTTCAACAACTACTTATTAAAAGGTAAACTTAAGTTAGAACTCCAACATGGAAAGGGACACCACGTGCGGAGGAGCACGAACCTCACGTGCAGGCGACCCAACTGGCGTCGTCCACGGCACTCTCCCCGTATCCTCCTCCGCCCCCCTAAAATAATCCTTAACATCTCCGCCCTCATCAGCCATCGTAACCTCCTTGTTACATCTCGGAGGAATAAATGGCGGCCGCGTCACCTCGGCCAGCAACTCCCACCTCAACCCCTTAAAAAACTCGTGCTCCTTAATGTCCAACGCTCCTCGCTCGAACCCCAGTCTCCTGCTTGGATCTTTTTCCAGCAGGTTTTTGATCAAATCAATCAATGGTGTTTGCTGCTTTCCTAAGAACTCAGCCTCCTTCGTCATAATGTTTGCAAAAGTTTCCTTCTTGTTCCTCCCCTTGAATGGTGTCGTTCCGTATAACATTTCGTACAGTAGAATCCCTAGCGCCCACCAGTCGACTGTAAACTCATGCCCAGCTCCGCGTAAGACCTCCGGAGCTATGTAATCTTCTGTCCCTACAAATGAGTTTGACCTCTCTGTTGAGTTGCCTCTGCTTACAGGACTCACTCTGGACGATGACTTCACTCTGTCGTGTAGTTTCTGATTGCGAGAGCTGAAACTCAGGATTTTGGTATTGCTCTTGATTCTTCTTTGTCGAGTTGGTGTTTGATTTGGAGGTTGCTCTGATTGTGAAAATTGAAGTAGCTGAGAGTCGGAGTAGATAAGAGTTTTGATGGATTTCTGAGAGAGGGTTCGAGAGAGATCAAAGTCAGTTAAGGTGATATGGCCGGACTGTTGTATTAGAATGTTCTCCGGTTTGAGGTCACGGTAAACAATCCCCATGACGTGCAGCTGTTCCAAAGCACAGACAATTTCTGCTGCGTAGAACTTGATCACTGATGGAGCAAAAGCTCGTTCCAACCGTGTATGTCGCAGAACATTCAAGTCTCCGCCAGGACAGTATGGGATCGCCCAAGCCCAAAATTCAGCTGTATCTGTGGACGCTATAAGTGATGGGAGGAATGGGTGAGGCTTATGGTTTGATATTCTTGCTAAGATGTCTAGTTCTCGATAAGCACGACGGGCAGTGTCTGGTTTGTATCGGGTAGGATGCTTTTGGACCACCTTGAGTGCGAAATGGTGGTTGGACAGTGGAGGGTGGTGGACTAAGAAAACAGTGCCCATTGCGCCTTTTCCGAGGATTTTGATTGGTTTGAGTGTGGTGAGATCGAGCTCCAGAGATGAAGGGTCCATGGAGGCTGAAGGCAGCGTTGGTGGAGGAGAGAAACAGAGGGAGGAGAGATTGGAGTTTGATTGCAATGTTTGGATTTATCACATCTTTAAGGATTTTGATTTTGGATGTACACGGCCAGTGGTATTGCCTTTAAACATTTGGGAGTCAATGTGGAATATGAGAAAACTAAGGTGCCAAATCATAACGTTAAAGTTACAATCCGCCAAAAATGCAGCAAATTTATAACAATGTTTATTTAAGAATAATATATTTAGAGTTCTCAAAGCAAAATATATTGACCCTCCTTTGGGAGGATATTTAAATTTATCAACCAATAATCGACATTTGCCGATTAAATAAGTTTAGAAATTTTCAATATTAAACAGCTATAATCATTTCCTTGTAAGTCAAGGATGAGCAAATAATATGTCAAATCAGTTTAAAGCAATAAACGTAGAGCGTGTCGTGATCAAGTGGTTATCGTCTTGGACAAATACCCAAGAGCGCTGGGTTTAAATTGCTCCGGAAGCACCTTCCGCTTTTGCAGGAAGTTTTTATTCTCTTCCCGCCTTGAGTGAGGAGGTTCATGATTGGTTGTTTATTTCTTGCTTGGTCATGTCGTTAAGTGTTAACTTCTATGACTTGAGTATTGCTGAATGTTGAGTCTTGTAGGAATGGATGATTTAGATAAAAAAAAAATCATATACTACCCCACATAAAAAACAGTCAAATGTATCACATAATATTATTGGTTTCATACTGTATGTGATTTAATAGAGGTATTATAAAGTTAATTAAGTTAATGACTAGTTTAGATAGTGGTGGGCCATTATGTATAAAGTCTCATGCCAACACTTAAAACCCGGAAATATTTAGACTTTATGCAACATCAAATATATTTAAGTAATTAGCGAAGTTTATTACGGAGTAGTGTTTTGGAGACATGATACACCCTACAAAGAAATTTCCTTAAGTGTCATTTGTTTTTTAATATGTGACTATCATACTTTAGAAGTTTCATATGTACCAAAAAATGTGTTCTTGTCGGCCATCATTGTGTTTCTTGGTGGAGCCTTTTGCTTCAAAATCCCAATTCCTTTTCACTATTCTAATATGCTCTCATTCCACTGATGTTGTGATCCTTCAATTTCAACTAGTTGTTGAGAACGCCATCTGCATTGAACCATCAAAATGCGGTCTAATTGTCGATATAGTGATTAAAATGTTATCACAAGTCACACCTAAAACTAAGAAATCTATCTATTCGTTTTTATTATTTATACAAAAACAAGTACAAATATAGGGATCACAACATTTAATTTTTTAAGGAAAAAATATAGTTTGATTTTCAAACTAGCTGCTTGCGCACAATACTGTTCAAAATAACATACAATAGTAAGTAAATTTTCACGCAATCATTTAAAAAAAAATTGTTGCCAAGAAATGAAAGTGTTGATAAACATGAACTAAGAAGCTTAATATAATGGAGAAACAAACATTTTCTATAATTTTCATCTAAAATGAGACCTTAACATTTGGTCATTTGTTGAACGGAGGGAATTTTACACTGCAGAAAATCAAACTGAAGAGCTCAAAAGTTCTCCAAAGTGTTGTGCCATCATCCACTACAATGGGTTGGGCTGGAGCACACTGCACGGTGCAGCCCTCAATTGTACCAAGATTTTATAAATTCAATAATTACCCGATCATAAAATAAAATTTCTTTATAAACTAACTGATCTGAATGTTTTACGAGAGAATGGTACGAATCAGATAAGTAATTTATTTTGTAAGGCGACTAAACAATACTACAATCTTGATTTTTATTAAGATAAGTAAATTTTTTTGTAAGGTGATTGAACAATCATATCTTGATTTTTATAGATCTAACTGTTGATGTTGATGCAGAAGAGGTTGTGGTGCAACAGTTTCACCGGTATTCATTGTACTAGGAAGAATTGAGTTAGAAGGAATAAATTTTAAAAAAACAGAACTAATGTGGCATTTTGTACGAATATATCTTACAGTATGATTCATACTAATTAAATGCATCTTAGAGAAAAGGTTTTTTTCACTCTATTTCTATTTTATTTTATGATACGATTAGAGATGAATTCGTCATTCCGACGAGACCTTGGCTTAGCCATCCCACTGATATGTTTCCCGTTCTGATTTTTTAAGTACTTTTTATTCTAATTTCTCCATTCAATTACTCACAAACCTCTCAATTATTTTTTTAATTTCTAATTTAAATATATTTTTTGATTTTTGATTTTTGAACTGAATGGTGGACTGAATGAGGTGAGCTGGCTAATGGATTGGTGGGCTGGCTAATGGGTGAAGTCAAATATAACTTTACAAGTGATTTTAGTCCTTCCTCACTTACCAACTTGACTACCTCTTAAAATGTCTTAGAAATAAGCCACATTAAGAGATAAATCCTGTCTCTGCCACTGCTCTCCGGTAGTAATCTTCTTCGGTGGCCTTCTGCGGCGGACCACAGAACACTCCTCACCACTGTGGAAAGTTGAAATGTACAAGCTATCATCATTGTACCCATAAATGCCATACCGGCTTCCTTGGTATACTGCGATCCGCACCTAAATTGCCTCCGCCTCCCGTCATCCCCGATATCAGCCCCAATGACCTGTTTACATGATGTGGGAATGATTATTGAACCTAGTACGAAACTGAAGATCGTTTTAGACTTTTAGCCTCAGAAGGACATTTTTGCTACTTTGGAACTTAATTTTTCCTATGTAAAAAACCATTTAAAAGAAGTCCATATGCGTCCTTTTTTTCATCCAAAAATGATGAAGTGTGTAGTGGTGAAGAATACTGACCTTTGGGAGACGAAAGGAACGACGCCGAAGGTAAGGCCACAAGCGGCTTGGACGAAGACACAGAAAATGAGCATGACTGCAACTGAAGCACCAAGAGACTCAACTTTCCCCAAAACTATACAGAACACATCTCCTAAAGTATATAAGCATATATAATATACAGCTATATTCCCTTATTCCTAGGGCGCATGAATTATTCTATTATTTGAAAGGGCGAGTTGATTACGGAGAGGAACATAGTCTCGCGTGAGGGCATTGACAATATGGGAAGATGTATGAGAAAGGTTGGTGATTCCAAATGCGATTTATAAATATGTGAAACTCTTTGCTAAGGCGGAGATCATATATTTGTATGTACTAGTGGTGATCCCGTCATTCCGACGGGAATTGTTTCTCTATTAATTTAAATTTTTGTATTTTATTTTTAACTTTTAATTTTTAATTTTTAATTTTTAATTTTAAAATTTTAATTTTAAAGTTTAAATATTAAATATTAAATTTAATTTTAATTTTAATTTTAATTTTAATTTTAATTTTAATTTTTAATTTTTAATTTTAATTTTTAATTTTTAATTTTTAATTTTTAATTTTTAATTTTTAATTTTTAATT
>JAWWMW010063170.1:0-25984 GCA_035048345.1 Echeveria elegans | reverse complement strand
CTTCCTGAGAGCAATCAATCTTTGAGTCAACCTTTGTTTGGCGAGTGGACCAACGAGAGGGAGGAGTTGCCTTCAATCTCCTCTTCTTTTCCAATTGACTTAACTCTGTGGTAGTGTATCCAACTCGTTTAAGGTCCTCCTCAAGAACTTCATCCATAAGATCTTTATCAGAGGGTAATTTCTCCGTCTCAGCAACTGGTTCAGATAATGGAACGTCGGAGGCTGGCTCAATATTAACCTTCTGAGCATTCACTGGATCAACAATAGGATGCTCAACAGGGCTCTCAATTCACTAACTTTTCGATGATTTCTTCAACCTTGGCTTTAGCAGCAATATCCTCACTGACTGGGGCGCTCTCATCAACAACTGTTGCGTGCTCGGACCATATTCATCAGTAATACCAGCCATGGATTGTTCTTCTGAGATTCCTCCACAAATTTTTTGTTGATTTCTTGAGCGACACTATTAAGCTCGGCCAGTTTAACTACATGGCGAGAGGTCCTGATAGAAACATTCTTTTTGGCAGGTTTCTTACCCTTCAATCTTCCCTCCTTGCGTAGTCTTTGTAACCTTTTTACACGATTTTTTTTCTCCTCAACGAACACAACTATTTTACTGTCCATATCACTGGTCTCTCCTTGCCCAGTTTTCTCTGTACTACATCTACTTGCTAACCCCTGACCACTACTTGGTCCTTCACCAACACTCACACCACCGCCATGAATATTTACAGGCTTATCAGAGCCAAGTACTGATGAACTCATAACCTTAGGGGCTTCATCGTTTTTAGAAACAACTTTCCTAGTACCAGTAATTTCAGGAACAATAAATGGTGGTACCTGTTGTTTTGATCTGGTCGGAATTGGAGAACGTTGAGCCACGTGCTTGACTCTTTTCTTATTCTCAACAATCTGCTTGCCGGATTCCATTAGGGATTTGAGAGTCGGAGGCGATTCGATAAATTAAGAAAATGGGGTTTTGCACTAGTGATTTTCGAATGGAATTCAAATCGTATATAGAGAGATTACTCCGAAAAATAAGAAACCCAAAATATTTGAATTTGAAATTTTTTGGCAAGTAGCGACTGTATCCAATATATTCGTTAAACATTTGTTGATAAATTGTGACATAATAGAGATAATGATGAAGTAAGTCTGAGATATTTAAGCAACAACACCACACCACTTGTTTTCTTGAGTCATAGCATCAATACAGCCTTAGTCATCTAAAAAATATAAACAGAGGCCTGAGATAACTAAGGAAACTTGTATGAATTAGGTAGAGATAGAGCCCAAGCCCAAATCGAGTCTGAGGACTTCACATTGTGAATCTCCCAATGCCTTAGTAAAGATGTCAGCTAGTTGTTTTTCAGTAGATACATGCTCCAATTAAATAATCTTTTCTTCAACTAGTGTTCTTATATAGTGATGATTGAGCTCACTATATTTGAATTTAGAGTGCTGCACTGGATTTCGTGAAATATCGATAGCACTCTTACTGTCACAGAATAGAGTCATCTCCCCCTGCGATAAACCATACTCATCTAGCATGTGCCTCATCCAGATCATCTGCTGACAAAATCCTTCAGCTGCTATATACTCTGCTTAAGCAGTAGATAGAGAAATACAATTTTGTTTTTTTACTGAACCAAGAAACGAGATTGTTACCAATAAAGAAGCATCCACTTGATGTGCTCTTTCTATCATCTGCGTTACCTGCCCAGTCAGCATCTGAATGAGCAGTGATTAAGGCATTGGTGTATTTAGAGTAACCGGAGTCCATAATCAATTGTCCCACCCACGTATCTGATCACTCTCTTAACGTAGCTCATATGAGATTCCTTTGGATTTGCCTGATATCTGGCACAAACATCCACTGCATAAAATATGCCACGACGGCTAGCTGCTAGATATAGCAGATGCACAATCATACTTTGATACAGGGTCTTCTCCACACTGACTCAAGATTCATCTTTTTTGAACTTTTGTCTGAATTACCACAGGAGTTCTCTTATGACTAGCATTCTGGAGACCGAATTTCTTCACCAAACTATCATCGTGTTTGCTTTGACCGATAAATATTCCATCATCCTTCTGAGTCACTTGAAGTCTAAGGAAATATGTGAGTTCACCCATCATGCTCATCTGAAATTCTCCTTTCATCTGTTCGACAAACTTATCAACAAGAACTTTTTGATTAGCTCCGAACACAATATCATCAACATAAATTTGAGCGACTATCAAACCTTTCCCTTCCTTCTTGATGAATAAAGTGTGGTCGACCCCTCCTTGCTTATAGCCTTGTTGACTCAAATATTTAGTCAACCTCGAATACCAGGCCCTGGGAGCTTGCTTTAGTCCGTACAAAGCCTTCTTGAATTTGTAGACATATTCAGGATGATGGATCTTCAAATCCCTTTGGTTGTGCCACATAAACCTCTTCATTCAGAAACCCGTTTAGGAATGCGCTCTTAACATCCATCTGATATAATTTGAACTTGAGATGACATGCCACAGCGAGAAGTAATCTGATAGCTTCTAGTCTAGCAACTGGTGCAAACGTCTCATCAAAATCTACACTCTTCACCTGAGTGTATCCTTGTGCAACCAGTCTTGCCTTATTTCTGGTAATGAGCCCATTCTCATCTTATTTGTTCTTGAATATCAACTTAGTTCCAATAATGTTGGCATGCTGTGGTCTAGGTACTAACTCCTACACATCATGTCTTGCAAATTCTGTCAGTTCCTCCTGCATAGCCACAGTCTAATATTCATCAACAAGCGCTTGCTTTACGTTCTTGGGCTTAACTTTGGATAGCAGACAAGTATCTCCACAGCTAAGTTTTGCATAGTCAATCCTTTTTCCTCTGGTAAATCTTGGAACAGACGGATCTCCAATAATAGCAGTTGAGGAATGATTCTTTAGAACCTTGCGAAGAACAGTCTTGGGTGACTCGGGAGTTGTGTCAGGAGCTGAATCATCCATTACATCAGATTGTGAATTCATATTTTGAATACTGTCAGCATCTGGAATATCGTTGTCATTCCTATCACGTTCGAAGTCATCGTCTTCAAAGTTTCGAGCATGAGATATAGTACATGCATCATCTTTCACAACAACATGAAATGATTCAATGATTTTACGGGAATGTTTAATGAATATCAGATAGGCTCTGCTGGTAATCAAATATCCCACAAATATTCCTGCTTCTCCCTTGGCATCTAACTTCTGATGATACGAACGGTCAGTAAGAATATAGCAAGAGCTGCCAAATACATGAAAGTAATTCACAGTGGGTCTCTTTCCTGTCCAAATTTCATAGCAAGTCTTACAAATACCAGGTATGAGGCTAACTCGATTCAGAGTGTGACAAGTAGTGTTCATTGTCTCTGCCCAAAATTGAAGCGTCAAATGCTTGGGATGAATCATAACTCGAGTCATTTCTTGTAAGGATCTATTCTTACGTTGCTGGGTTGTTATGGCTGAAGAGAATTGATGCCTGATTCCATTTTCTTCACATAATTGGTCCATATTTGAATTCCCAAATTCTCTCCCACGATCGCTTTGAATAGCATTCAGTGAAACTTCACTTTCCCTTTGAAGTTTGAGAATCAAGATGTTTACTTCACGAACAGTGTCAGATTTATGGCGTAAGAAACTGACCCAAGTGTATCTGGTGAAGTCATCCACATAAACGAGAGTATATTTTTCCCTCCAAAGCTTTTGACTTGAAATGGTCCCATAAGGTCCATGTGCAGTAATTCCAAAATCCTCTTGGTTAGAACTTCATTCACCTTCTTGTGTGGAGCCTTAGTCATCTTACCAATTTTGCAATCACCACATATAACGTTTACATCCCCTTTGATTTCAGGAATTCCTTTGACAATTCCTCCTGAAGCAATCTCTTTCAGGCCCTGCAAGTGGAGATGTCTCAGACGCTGATGTCATAGAGTCATTTGATCAATCTTGGTCAGGTAGCATGACTCAGTCCCTTGTTCTTCAGTTTTCAAAAGATAAGTTGTTGAATGCACGAACTCCACTCATCACACATTCACCTTCACTGTTCCAGGCATTGCATGCGTCCTTCCTAAAGATGACGTATCATCGTCGCATATTTGGCTGATGCTTAGAAGATTAACATCCCTCAACCAGTCTGACTCTTTTCATTTGTGGTAATCCAGGTACTTGCAGTGTCCCTTCTCTCCACCTCCATGGGATACATATCCTTCCTTGAATGGGACAATGTCTGTCAGAAATCACGTTTACCGGTCATGTGTACAGAACATCCACTATCAAAATACCAATAGTATGAGTTAAACCGGTTCATTGAGCTGTATGATACATAACAGTGCTGAGGTATTCTCCTGTACTCCAGTTGCCTTTTTCTGGGATAGTACTCATAGCAAATGTTAGAATGATAAAAATTTGGATCATGATTGTAATGTACCTCTGATTCATCACGGTCCCAGTAGTACTGATGGTTAAGGTTATTCATTCTTTGAAATTTCCTACCTGAATTCCTGAAATTTACTTTTCTTGACCCAGCTTCTGTGTGAACTCCAGTTCTTTCCTCGCGTCTCCGATACTTTGTCAGAAAGAGCTTACACTTATGCATGATATGACCAGGTTTGTTGCAGTAGTCACATATACATCAGAAGGAGCAAGAACTGAGGAATATAAGAAACCAGCTCCACTCTCTGCAAAGTCAGCCATACAGACCGCAGTCACCTATGCGTCAGGATATCTTCACTCCGTAGCCTATGTGCGTTCCGCCTTATATACCCCAGTCACAGCCACTCTCTTTCCAAGGTGACCTAAGTATCTTTGGACGTATTCCTTCTTGCCAACAAGAATAGTGAAAGAGCATCTTGGTACCAAGAGAAAGTAACCTATTGGAAAAGAGAAAAAACAAGCAGAACGAGTCCCGAGAATTCAACCGGAAAGCAATGAATTGGAGTTCATGGTTGAGCATGCAAAAAAACCAATATTGTCATTTTTAGAAAAAATGGCTGAAGACCAAACAAACGAATCCCTGATTCCAGACTTCATGATGGCTGATCCGACAGTCGAAGAAACATAAGTCCGGAACAATGCTGGAACATGCGAGATGATCAAAAATCGCAACGAGAATGGAACCCAAAATACTACGTAGACCACATGTATCACTGAAGAAACGACAAGACAAAATATACGAGATGCATGCATGGATCACTGAACAAATGCTTAACCTGGGAGCAACCCTTCCTGCTGTCATAGATAAGATAATCTCAGAGTTTCAAGGAAGACTTAGACAATGGTGGATAAGTCTTGGTGCATATAGACAACTACAAATTAATCAGACAATGGTTGTACCCACTATGTGTCTGTAAACTTTCGATGAAGCCATCATACATTTTTTACAGTCACAAAGGTGAAAGAACTTATGACCTTCTTCATCAGCAAACGCATAAATAAGACCTCTATTAGCTTTGAAAGACACCATGGGAATGGAGCTCGGACTTCTTTCTTCTTCCAGCTCAAATATCATATTTATCTCTGTGTAGAAAGATATCGGACGAGGCTTTTCTTCTCGCTGGGTTTTGAATGCATGCTCGATTGTTCCATCTTTCTTTCTTCTAATGGACGACTCAACATACTGAATTGTCACACTCCTTTCATGGATTTTCTCATAGTTGGTTATCCATGACTCAGGTAGTAGTTTAGTCAATTCGTTTCTCGGTATCTGTCTCGAAATATGTGTGCAAATCGTGCTATATTGTGATTCCAGCTGTATGAACAACGCATCCTCCGAGTCTCTCAGGAGGCTTAAATCAATAGCATGGTTTTGGATTTTGTATGCTACCTGGTGATGGAATGTCGCCACATAAGTATTTTCCACTTATGGGGTTCCTGTAATCAAAAACTGGATTTGCATGTGCTTGTAGATCTGGGGGTCCTCCAAGGAATTGTTAAAGTTCGAAAAAAAGTGATGAATACTGTTCTAGCGTTCAGTGTTATCTGGATTGTGATTGTGCACGCATGCTGGTACTCTCTATATCTTGTATCTAAAAGAGCAAGTCTTGATACTACCGGAAAACCCTTTCGACCATGAAGCGTTAGCGCCAGTCCTATAACACCATTATGGAGGTGTGTGTAGTCATGGTTTCTCCACTGATGGATTATCCCTTCTTCTAGGCAGAGAGGAATCTCATGTTCCGATTCTGTTGCAGGAATCAGATGTTATTCTACATGGGATGCCATAACAAGCTTTTTGGTCGAAGTTTTGTTTGGACCAAAGATATGTCTTATAACCTTCGAAAATGTGGGATTGGGTTTTGTGAAGGCTTTGTAAGGATTTAAAAGAGGTAACTGGGTAACAGGAACTTTACATTCTTCGCTCACATAGTCTACTTTATAAAGGTAATCTATTTTACTAGAATTATGAGTTCAATACATCCTGTTTAACAGAAAGACGGATATTCCTTGCTCATTATCAGAAAATCACTTATTTACAAACCTCGTGTGGGGCTAATAGTTTTCATTTCCCGTCTCATGAAAAACCCTTTTCGCTCCGCTTAGCCCTATCCCCCTCTAGGGGTATTTTAGTGATAGGTTCTATAGGAACTGGACGCTCCTATTTGGTGAGTAAAAGTACTTTCCATGGTTTATAAATGAACCACCAACCAAGCTAGATTCGCTAAGCTTACTCACCTTTCTCCAAAAGATAATTATAACAAACTTTCACAAAGTCTCAAGGCGATCGTATTGAGTAAGTTGAATCAAGGCAGCAAGTTAAGTTTACTCATTTATTCTTGAAGGAAGCCTAGGATAAACACATAAATTTTTTATGGATATCGTATTGACTAAGTCGTGTTGACTGACATGGGATTAAAGCTTCCAGATAATCCGAGCAACAGAGGCCTCTACACAGTCATAAAACGCTCAAGGAACTTTTAGGATCACTTCTTCCCCACGAAATTCGTATTGACCGTCATATTGATATTCCGCAAAACTTTCAAATAGTCACCCTAGTTTTCTTCAAAAATAGATGAGAAAACTAACCTTTAACAGCAATGATCAACCGTCATGTTGATAGGCCTCGAAGACCTTGCTAGGTCCGTCACAGAACCTTGAGAGAATGATAAGCAAACAAAGCTCAGACCAGCCCGGCGATGATACTAAGTTTATAGACACATAGTGGGTACAACCACGAAGGAGGTTATCAGGATTTAATGTGTGGATCAGAGGGGAGGAGCATTTTATAGACACATAGTGTGTACAACCACGAAGGAAGTTATCAGGATCTAAGGTATGGATTAGAGGGGACGAGCTACGGCAGAATATGGTGGCGAACTTGATTGAGGAGAGTGCTTGAGTATTCTAGAGAGAAGGCAGAGAGTATGGAAGAGGGGGTTTATTGCTTCTATCTAAAACTAAGGACACAACACAAGCCAAGGGTCCCTATATATAGGACCAGGCTAGGGAATATTCTAGAGAATATTCTTTATAAACTTACAAGCTAAGTTTACTACTTGCGTAAGCACTTACGTCGTCTCTGATGACATCACTGCTTATGTCACACTCTAATGACGTCACTATGACATCATCATGACCTCACACACACTTAGTGACTAATACTGCCATTATGAGTTAATACACATCTCGATCACACTTGATTAATTCCCACTGTCTCCAAAAGAGAGCTGCTTGCCAGCTTTCTTAACCGTAGTCATCATCTCCATCAGATTCACTGTCAGACACCCATGCAAACATATTTGGTCTATCACTTTCAATGAATCTTAATACTTGATCTTCTCTTATTACGCGCGTTTCACGATTAAGATGGAATCTCACCAGGATTTACAGTGTCTCTTCACTGAATCCAATGTTATGCCAGTGTGCTGTCCACGGGCAAAGCATCCTTGCATCAACTTCAAATTCATCTAAACCGTTCGGTCATGTCATCATTGAAGCTCTCGCGTGGAAATCAGTAGGAAAATCTTTATCGACCTGTGCGTCATAGTGCTTCTGGATGATCATACCATCTTCTTCATGTTCATAGGTGATTGCATAGGTGCTGTGGTTAACGTTACTGAGTCGTACACTTGTGGAAAAGGCGGACTAGGAGGCAACGGTAGAAACATGAATAGCTATGACATCCTTCAAAATCTTGTATAGGATGAGATACTTGGACTGATTATTTTTCCACCAAGATAATATATCAAACTCTTCTATCCACGATAATGTATCCTCCTCTAAATAAAGATCCAAGTCAGACCTAACCGCTTTTCTCTTTAAAGAAGCATACTTCAAAAAAGCTGGATTAGTAGACAACCCAATCCCTGGCACACTAGTGTCTTTTGATGTTCAACTCAAAGAATTATCTCCATTCATTTGTTCTTACAGCTCATATTGATGTACCAGTTGCCAAAATACATCCTTGACTTATCCACCTCAAATCCAACATTGTCACTATAAATCTAGGAAAAATAAAATTCAACCAAGACCAGCTTATACCTCGGATCTAAAATAGCAGCAATCCCCATAATTCTATGCAAGACTGAAAAATACTTATCAAATTTAACAATCATTTCAGCCGTCATACTCTTGATAACCAAGACACCACAACTCATCCATTCTTTTATTACAAATCTGACCTCACATATGTTTGGAAAATAAAGAGATGTCGTTGGGTACAAGTGCTCGAAAATAACTCAGTGGTAGTATGGAAGGCCTTCAGCCGTTCACAAATCTCCCTAGTCATGCTCCAATCAAGCTCAGACGACATATTTTGTATTTAGCATTTCGTTGCTCAAACGAAAGAAAACCTCTTTATATTCCAATGTTGTTTGCAACATAAGATGAATCAAGTTCCAAACGAGTATCACTGTCTAAGGAGAGCTTCTTACCAATCGGAATTCAAAGTTGACGAGCCGTTTCATCAAATTTCTCTCATCTCTTTGGTGTGTGTGTCCAATAAGCAGTGCTCTCTCTTATATTCTCAATACCAATAACATCCAATTCTTTACCACCAAATTCAGAATATGCGCCGCACACTGCATATGGATGAGGCTGCCATCCTGTAACAATGAATCCATAGGGAGCTTATCGACAATCATCCTCATCATGGAATCATTAGTCGAGCAATTATCGACCGTGATTGTGGATATCTTCCTATCAAGGTTCAAATCGAGTAATGACTGAACTAAAGCATCACATAAGACTTCACTTGTATGAGAGCAAAGGACATGAATAAAGCTGCGATAAACACTATCTCGATCATCTATGAATAAGTTTAGTTGTATGTTTCTAAAACATAAAACAATTGTAATAAATAATATTTGTGTGGCTGAGAATTCTTTTTGAATTTTTAAATGTTTATCGATGTAGTGTCCAGTCACAACCATATATCATTTAGGGGTAATTACAGAAAAAGACCCCTATCTGTAGCACTTTTTCCAGATGAGACCCCTCAATTTTGTTTTCACACTTAAACACCTTCATGTTTTTTTACTTTTTCAATTAGAGACCCTTTGCAACTTTAAAAACTTTAGGGGTAAAATTGAAAATATTTTTGATAATGTCGTTGGATGCTTTAGCTTTCCTAAAGCTAATCGTATCAGAATTAAGGAAGATTATCAAGATCAAATCCAAAATTTAGGAACACAAGTATATCTGCAAGGATCAACCTCAAAAAGATTAGACCTTTTCTTGTTTGTGAGCTTGCTTGGAACGCATTACTTGTCCGTTGGAACATTAATTCAAAGAGGTACAATTCTCTTGTTTACACCAAATTCCGATTCCAAGCCAAAGAGTGCCGGAAAGGGCTAGAAGACACGGATCAATGCAGTTCCAAAACTGAATTCGTGCTAGAAGAACTTCAAGTTCCATTAGGAGTTGCATAACGAATCCTTATCAACAAGGGGCCGAGCCTAGCACTATAAATAGAGTGTTAGGCATGGACAAAATCATCAGAAAAAAACAACACCACCACATATGAAGGACCGAACGGAGTGAGGGACAGCTTTCATTCATCCCTCCTCCACACCCTTCTTCATATACGTCCATCCTCTTCATGGAAGAAACCACAAGCCGAGCGAAGCAAAGACCAGACTCCGACCTTGACTACGGCCAGAACTTCTTTTTCTTTTTGTTTCTTCTTCTTGGTATTCTTTTTTATTTTCTATGATGATGCAATTACCTAACATGTGGAGCTAACTTTTTAGTATCGGCTTAGAGCATGAACTTGTGTTAGTTATGTTTTGAGACTTGCGAATTCATTTATGAAACTGTTTTATTATTAATTCTTTAAGAGCTTATTTAATGATTTCGACATTGTCTTTTTAGGGGAGGCTTTGATGGGAAAACTTACTAAGAGAACTAGATTTTAAAGGTCAAACTGGTTAGAGATCCCGGAAGATGATAATCAGAGGTGGCCCTCAGCCAAGTCTATGCTAGCGTGTGCGTTTAGTCGAGAGATGAATTAATAATGTAGGAGTTGCGTCGACTATGAGTGCGTCCGGTTAGACACCTTGACAAGGAGTAACGGGGTGAAATGAGTTTAGTAGTACATTTAGTGTCAAAGATAAATAGACTTGCGCAAGGGATAACTCGATGCCGATGTTGCGATTTTACCTGCGAACTCACAAACTTCCTATTTGTTTTAGTTTCAGTACAATAAAAAGCTTTTCAGCAATTCTCTGTGGGATCGACTCCTTAGTTAGCCGCTATACTAGTGGAAGAAAAAGATATTAATTTGACGCGTACAACGACCCGCTATACAACACAACATTGTACACAAACCTATGCAAGTGGAGAGTCAACAGAGGTCAAACATAGAATTAAAGCACGCACAACCTGAGAATGGCGCATATGGTGCCCAAATAAGGAAAAAGCGCTGATCACACCTACTACTTACTCTTCTTCTGCACCAGGGAAGTGAACATTACAGCTTGAGATATTTGAAAAGAAGCCTCGAATGATAATAGAAGTCGTGACAACGACTTCCACAAATTCAACAGGGAGTAGACGTCACTCTTATCCATCCAATCTTATCAGTTCTAGCTTACCACATTTGAACTCTTATATATGTGTACGCATCATGACCCGTACTAACTCTAACTTGTGTTATATGTTTTCTTGACTATTTTACATGCACATTTAGTTAGAACTGCGTTTGTTTTTTCTTTGTCAATGCTTAGATTTATTTCGTGAGGACACGAAACAGTTTAAGTGTGAGAGGAGTCGACACTGCGTAGGTTAGTCAGTTTCTAAAAATTTGAAATTTTCTTTTGTAAATTAGTTTTTAAGAAGAAGAAGAAGAAAGTTAGTCGAAGGCCTTGACTTGATATTATGTCATGATATCCATGTTATTGTCTAATGTCGTATGTGAGTAACCTCGATCATTTAAGTGTAATTTTTCAAAAATTTCTTGTCACACTTCCTCACGATATCTAGTGGATGTGGAGTTGACAGAGAAGTTCCAAAGAGGCGATCAATTGTTCGAAGTTTTGAAAAATCGAGTTTCATGGTTGAATGTCAATCATGGAGGTTGACACTTCGCAATCTAAAGGAACAAGGAGTGGCTCAGCCACGCAAAAAGTCAAAGACAAAATCCCAAAGCGTAGCGAGAAAGAAAAATAGATTGTCTTCTCTCAATTAAAGTAATCGGGAATGGGTGAGCGGTTGCAAACGCTCAACTTGACGCGCAAAGAAATGAAAAAGGGAGAGCGGGACGTTGTTCCATAGCTGTTATTCGAATGCTATGATTGGAACCGTTCAGGAAGCAAGTAGAAAGAAATGTATAAGGAAATATACCAAAGGAGTCATCAGTTCAAAGTACAATTCAAAAGACAATATCAATTAAAGATAAAAAACCTCACGATAAAGAAGTCTGAGTACCACAAACTAATTAGATGCTCTACAATCCCGTACGAACGCGAATTAATCACGCTTCAGAAAAAACGATGAAGCTTACCCATGAGATGAGAACTCGAAACGGAAGACGATGATCATGAGCCGATAAAGGACTATCTCCCACTCATTCAAATTAATTTGATTCCGGTGGAAAGGTATGAGTAATTAGAAAATTTACTTTTAATTTATTGGAGTATGCACGAGTATGATATATGGTAATTCATGATCTCTGTTATAATGCATGGTCAATGTAGGCTCGGTTGTGGAAGTTTAGATAGGAAATTGTCATTATTTCGTCCTTATTGCCCAGTACTTGTTCGGCACGTCCAAGGCTAATTGTTGGGGATTTGACAGAGCGTATTTTGATCTTCGTTTAGGTCTCTAATACTAGTCTTGTTTGCATATTATTATGTATAAGATTACGTGTTTGGTGTAGTTTTGTATTTCAGGGTATAAAATGAAGGACGTATGAATACAAGCTAAAACATCATAATTAAAGGCAATTTTCCTCAGAAAGAATTCTCGACAGATTTGGAGAAGCGAGGCGAAAACTGGAGGTGCGCGACCAAGGAGAACATGCGCGAGCACATTCTGATTGCGCAATACCTCCTCCTAAACCTATTAGGATTCGGATTTCTATAGGAAATTCATGCGGAGTAAGAATGAGACAAATCTAAAGGCATTGTAAAGCTGGTTGAATTATCTACAACTTTAGTGTTTACCTCAGAAAATGATAAAGATGATAAGAGGCTCAAAAATCAAAGATACGAAAATCAAGGGGTGTGTCATTATCAAAACCGGTTTTTGGAAATTGGTTGCTTTTGATAATGTTACTGGATGTTTGCGCTTTCCTAAAGCTAATCCTATCATAATTAAGGAAGATTATTAAGATTACGGAAGATTATCAAGATCAAATCCGAAATTTAGGAAGACAAGTATATATGCAAGAATCAACCTCGCACAAATTAGACCTTCATTGGTTTGTGAGTTTTCTTGGAATGCACTACTTGTCCATTTAAACGAGTCATATGTCATTCGAAAGCTGATTCAAAGAGCTACAATTCTCTTTTTTTTCACCAAATTCAGATTCCAGCCGAAGAGTTCCGAAAAAGGGCTAGAAGACACGGGTCAGTGCAGTTCCAAAACTGGATTCGGGCTAGAAGAACATCAAGTTCCATAAGGAGTTGTACAAGTGATTCTTATCAACAAGGGGTCGGGCCTAGCACTATAAATAGAGTGCTAGGCATGGATGAAAATCATCAGAAAAAAACCAACACCACCACACACGGAGGACCGAACGGAGTGAGTGACAGCCTTCGTTCATCCCTCATCCGCACCTCTTCTCCATATACATCCATCCTTGTCATGAAAGCGGCCACAAGCCGAGCGAAGCGAAGTCCAGACTCCGACAACGACTAAGGCTATAACTTCTTCTTCTTTTTGTTTCTTCTTCTTAGTATTTTATTTATTTATTTTCTATGATGATGCGATTAGCTAGCATGTGGAGCTAACTTGTTAGTATCGGCTTAGAGCATAAACTTGTGTTAGTTACGTTTTGAAACTTGCGCATTCATCTATGAAACCGTTTTATTATTAATTCTTTAAGAGCTTATTTTATGATTTCGACATTGTCATTTTAGGGGAGGCTTTAACGGGCAAACTTATTAAGAGAACTAGATTTATATAGTCATATTGGTTAGAGATTCCGGAAGTTGATAATCAGAGGTGGCCCTCGGCTAAATCTATGCTAGCGTGTAGGTTTAGTCGAGAGAAGAATTAATAATGTAGGAGTTGCGCCGACTAGGAGTTCGTCCGATTCGGCACCTTGACGGGGAGTAACGGGGTGAAATGGGTTTAGTAGTACATCAAGTGTCAATGATAAACAGAATAGCGCAAGGGATAGCTCGATGCGATTTTACATGCGAACTCGCAGACCCCTCATTGTTTTATTTTCAGTACACAAAAAGTGTCTTTCAACAATTCTCTATGAGATCGACCCCTTACTTAGCCGCTATATTAGTGGAAGAGAAAGAGATTAATTTGACGCGTACAATGATGTGCGGTCATTCGTCTCAGGAGCAAATCGTAGCACACTAATTCAACATATTATGCCTAGGAAATCTAAAGATTAGGGATCATTTACTGTTCCAATTTCCACATGTGATGTTGATATTCATGATGCTTTGTGTGACTTAGGAGCTAGAATTTCTACTATGCCTTATATTTTGTGTCAAAAATTGATTATAAGGATGTTAGCAAAAACTTCTGTTATTCTTAGACTTGTTGATAGATCTAAGATCAGTTGGTGTTTTAGAAGACATGCCTATGAAAATAGAAAATTTCTATATACTGTTGACTTTTATGTGCTTGAAATGTATGATAATCCTCATGCTGAAATTGTTGTCATCTTTATTAGACTATTTCTAAATACTGTAAAGGCATTGATACATTATGGTGATGGTACTACTGAATTAAATCTCGGACAAGAGAAAAATAAATTTCATTTGTCCAAAATGTTGAAATCACCTACGTGCTCTATGGACTGTGATTTGATTGAACCGTTGAAATACATGATGAATGTGAGATTGTTGATGTTTGTGAATTAACCACTGATGAAAGAGAAATTTTAAGTGACAAATACTCAATGGAAACCTGCAAGTCATTGATGGAAATTGACAAAGACAAAATGGAAAGCGATTCATAGAAAGATAGCTCGACCAAAGTAAAGAATTTGGTCTGGAATTGAAACATTTTCCACCAAATCTAAGGTGCGAGTACCTAGGACCTGGATTTTTTTTGCCAGTTATTATACGTGCTTTGGTTAATGATGATGAGACCACTAGATTATTGCATATTTTGCGTACACATAAAAATGTTATAGAACATTCTATAGATGCTTTAAATAGGATTAGACCATATGTATGCATGCACTGAATTCGATTGAATGAAAATGCTGAATCATCTAGGGAATTTTTACGAAGGTTGAATCCTAAATTATGAGAGGTCGTATTAAAAGAAATAACCAAATTAAGAGAAGACGGAATAATTTACTTTATTCCTGATTCTGATTGGGTAAGTCAAATACATGTTGTGCCTAAGAAAGGTGGAGTAACCGTAGTGCAAAACGAGAACAATGAATTAATTCCGACTAGAAATGTGACTGGATAGATTATAGAGAATTGAACGCATCAACTAAGAGAGATCTTTTTCCTATTTATTCATTGATCAAATGCTTGAGAGATTGTCTGGAAATGAATATTTTTGTTTCCTTGACGGTTATAATGGATTCTTTCAAATACCTATTTACCCCGAGGATCAAGAAAAAAACTACTTTATCTGTTCATACGGAACTTTGGCATATAGACATATGTCGTTTGGTCTTTGTAAGGCACCATGTACATTTCAAAGATGCATGATGTCAATATTCTTGGATTACTTGGAAAAGACAATGGAAGTCTTCATGGATGACTTTTCAGTACACGTACATTCTTTCGATGATTGTTTATCCAACCTCACGGACGTTGTAGCAAGATGTATCAAAATGAATTTAGTACTCAACTCGGAAAAGTGTCAATTCATGGTGACGGAAGGAATTTGTTCTTGGCCATATTATATTCCGGAGAGGAGTAGAGGTTGACAAGGCTAAGGTCCAAGTAAGTGAAAAGTTGCCTCCACCAAAAGACGTAATAGGAGTTAGAAGTTTTCTTGGACATGCCAGATTCTACAGAAGATTCATTAAGGATTTTTCCAAGATTGTGAAGCCACGTACAACCTTCTAAGTTTGTAATTATGTTTTTGAATTCGTAACTTTAGATAGAAACTAGCTGAAACAATTAAGTGTGGGGTAGAAATTTTTACGCGATCGAGTAAAAATGTTACTCAACCAAGCATCGATCGAGCAATAGAGTCACTCGACCAAGTGACTCTGCCCGAGACACATGATTCGGCCGAGTTAAAATCCCACTCGATCAAATGACAATTCCTTAGGAAATTATTCAGCTTTTAGAAGAAAAAAATTGAAATCACGTGCCACAAACCTTAGGAGGGTATCACATCTTCCTTTCTTCTTCCCCAGTGTCGGCATTCATCTTCTTCGTCAATTGATCTTCCTCTTCACTCAATTCTTCACTCAATCTCAATTCTAACCCTAAATCGTCACCATGTCGATCTCAACTTCAAGCATTGGACGAAAGATGAAGAAACGATGTCTAAGGATGCTTGGATATGTAAACCAAGATGGTGGTTTGACCTCAATCTTCCATTCATGCCGGAAAATGCAAAATATGAACATATTTAGGTGCAATTAGCAAAGAGGGTGACAATGAAGCAAGTGGTAGGCTCCGTAGCACCTCACAAGCCTACTTTGTTGAGTTTGGAAATTAAGGATGAAGCGAAATTGATTTTTGTAAATTCTGGACTTCTTGAATGGAAGACACTCATGTCTTGCGCCCCTTACAACAAGTAGTGCTCGATTTCTTCGCATCTTTATAGCCATTTTATGATGAGGAAGGAGGATGTATAGCTTAGAATTACTTGATCATTGATTAGACAAATCCGACATCCGAGAGTGATACCAAATTCCGAGGAGCAGAGAGTTTATGTTTGAAAAAAGTTAACAGTAACAGGAATGAAAGCTTATGACATGAATTGCTATCTGAAATGTATTCGAAGTGGAACATGGAAGTACATACATCGGTTGATTGCAACAAAAATCAGCACTCGTGTTGATGAAGGTGGATGAGCCTCAATGGATTACTTAGACTTGTTATGTTGAATGGATTAAGGATGACAGGTCGATTGGATTCACGTTATCACTGAGCAGTTCTGGAAGATGTGTAGTTTGAATGACAGGGCAAAATCTTTAGGATGTGCTTTAATCATCATAAGATTGGCTAAATATAAAAGAATGAGCTTTGAATGTACTCACAATCATTTTAGAGCACTCGATATGACACGTTTGGTGAATGTGCAACTCTACGACTCGAAGCCAAAGAATGGATTCACAAATCTGTTCTTCCAAAGATGGTCTTACACAAGGCAAAGGAGCCAATGGAGTGAAGGACGAGTCGCCACGAAATCTATGCCACAAGCTTTGCCATGCTCGAGTTAATTTCTCGACTAGTGAGCTTAACTCCTTATCTTTCCGAACTTCGATCAATGTCTGTATAACTATCATCTATCCTAAACTTGTTCTAAACTTCCTAAGATTTAAACTTTGTTTTTAAATCTACCTTAATTTAATTCCCCAATCGCAGCGGGAATTTAATAAAATAAAAAACAATTTCAGTCGAGCAACTAGTTTACTCAACCGAGCAAATGGTTTACTCGACCATATTTCTTCTTAATCTCACCCATTAAATCAGAACTTAATTCTTGGTAAGATTTTATTTGTGAACTTTGTGCTTTACTTTATGATTCTTGGTGTCGATGTCGAATTGAGATTTGGGTCGAGCAATGGTTAGTTACTGGTGTTCATATTACGAGAAATTTGTGACTACTATGATTTAAGTGATATTTGAAGTTTTTCATAACATGAATGATTAGCAATGCTTTGATGTGCTTTAATGTTGAGAAATGACATAGCTTGCTCAAGAAAACTATAAAAAAATAAATGTAAGTTTTAAATGGATGATTGCTATTAGGATTTGTGAGTATTTTCTTTTTGAAAACTCTCAATACACTATAACTCGTCCACTAGGGTCGCCAAGGGGTTTAAAGGATTAATGCATATACTAAATGCATTGATGATTACTACAAAAGTGAGTTATGAGTAGTTTTTAATTCTATAGGAGTATGATTAGAGCTTAGGCTTGCTCGGGATGAACAAGTCTTAATTGTGGGGTGTTTGATGAGTGTCGTAAGTGTTGATTATTTACACCCATCTTTACTCTTATTCTTAATATTTGTAAGATGAAATTGGTCATATATGATACTCGTATTGCCATTTCAAGCATGGAATACACAATACAGGGTTTAAAGAAACTTGGAGCAAAATATAGCAAAAATGAGGATTGATCGAATAAAATCAGAAGTTTTAACTCGAGTTGAAGAAGTATCAACCAAATGGGTGATCTAGGGAGGGGAAGCTCGACCGAGTGATGAAGTCACTCGACCAAGTGAAGCAGTCAGAGGAATGCAACTTGATTGAGCCAGAGAACCAATCCATCGAGTGGATGTGCAGAGTGCAACCTTTCGACTTACTCGATCGAAAATCAACTCGGCCAAATGTAGAAACAACTAACTCGACCAACACTAACTCGACCAAGGAGAGTATGAAGGGTCATGAAAATGTATTAATTGGGATTTTATCATCAATGGAATATTAAAATGAAGAGTTAAGGAAAAGAAATTAATAACCCGCCATTATGAGGACGAGTGAAGAGTTTTGAAGAACGATATAAAAGGAACACTCATTCGAGGCTTTTGGAAAGCTCCTTCTCCTTTCATTTCCGCAGCGGACATCTGCTAGTGGTTTTCTTCTCTATTCTCTAATTTTACTCGAGCAACCTAGTGATACGACCACATCGAAGAGAAGAAAAGAGAAGGAACGCCGACCTGAAGATCCTACAATAACACAAAGCAATACCTAAACTTTACTCTGTTTTTACTTTCATTTTTATTCGATTGTGTATTGTTTCTCATTCGACATGAGTGAGTGGTGACTTAGATGGCAGAACCTAACGGATCCCTTGATACACATGAATCATTGAATGTGTTTTACATATATTTTTATGAATGATTTTTTGGTTAAACGAAACCTATTTAACTTACGCTTATGTCATGTATGTTAAGTGTTTGATGAAATGCCTGATAGAATTGTTATAGTAGTTTTCATTCTAGGGAAGAACGTTTGTGAACCTATGATAGATCTCAATGCATAAGTACTTCAACTCGGGGAGGAATCTAGAAAGAAAAACCTAGGCTAGTAATGTGCCCGCTGACACGTGTCGTCATACGCATCCAATTAATTTATTATTCTACAAGCTACTAGTGCAGCGGCAACCAGGGTTGATCCCACGAGGATTTTGCTAGAAAAATGAATTTCCTGTAAATAAATAAACTGGGGTTTGTGAAAAATGTATAGACAACGAAAAAGAATAAGAATGCAAGGAAATTAGTAATTCGATGAAAAGGCACGGTTCAAGACAACTACTTGTAATTCACTGTTTATCATCGATATAAATCATGCAATTTTTATCATCTCATAACTCAACACATTCCGACAAAGTAACGTGCATATGGCTTCTAATATCGTTCTACACTGCCCAAACGTGAATAAAACTCTTATCGCAAAATATCATGAAGAATCAAGCAATATATATTAATGTGCAAACATTAATGGTTAACCCTTGATGTTCTACTTATTTTTAACGCAAAATATCAAATAAGTCAACAATAAAATCTACCACAAGATAAATTATACCCAAATAATCAATAATATCATCAAGCTAGAATAATAATAATAGGAATAATATGCATAGGAATTTATGCAAGACAATATAATTGATATTAAGCTCGTATCTCAAAACAGTTCATCGCGGGCTTATGTCTCAAACCACGACTAAGTGTTTAGCTACTCATAGTAATTACGAAATACATCATTGAAATTAATAATAAAAGAAGAGTGAAGAACAAAACATATGATCTCGGACGCCTTCCGTCTTCTTCTGCTGCTCTGTCGTCTGTGTTCTGATGCTGAATGAATTATGAATTATCGAATAGGGTTTTTGTTTTCTATTTATACTCACTTAAGAAAATCAGACCAAAATCAACCCAAATACAAATTCTCATTGATGACATCATAGACGTCATCACCATCGGCACAGACCATGTTTAAGTACGGAATTTCATTGTTCTTCATCCGCGCCTGTAATTCCTTCTTTTTCCGTGCCAATTTCTGGATAACTCCGATTTCTGACTTCCTGGTACTTTTTGACCCTCTTAACGTTCGTATCACCTCTCAAGGGCAACACATGATTAGTGCATTTTTGAGTTAGATTTTCACTGGATTTTTTTCATCTCAATTAGATCACCGAAGCTCATTCTCGAAGCTTCCAAAGCCTAAAAGGTCCTGCTGTCTTTATCCTCAATTAATGCCAAAAAGATGTTTTTAAGCTTTGTATCCTTTCTAGCCGTTCTCGTGCACATAAAATACAAAACCACATGAAACGAATAATTTTGAATACACAAATGCACTGAAAACATGGTTTAAGACCGTTAAATGTGTGTATAAATGAGACTCGTCAAACCACCCACACTTAAACTTGTTCATCCTCAAACAAGAATGAGTCATCATGAAACACTATGAATATATGGCATCAATCAAGGACGTCCCTCGCAAGTCACGAACCATGCATTATCAGAACCCACTATGCTATTCTCAGTCATTCTCTATATAACCTACTTGAAATTGCATCACCGAGCTCGACATAAAATTTATTCAATACATGTTACCTCTTTGTCGAAATCCAAAATAATGGAAATTGCACTTCGAAATAAAATTGATGTTTGGGAGACAGCTCCTTTTAGGTCCATGATCTACACTCTTTGATTGAAGTCTAATCATATGGTTTCACCTCGTCGCTTTCTCTGACCCGTGATTTATTCGCTTCATGGAAATTAAAAGCTTCTTTCCTTTAATGGTTTCTTACACAACATTATAACTCGATCATTTTCCTCTGCCTCTTCCAGTTTATATGATGTCTATGGAATGTGTTTTTGCAGTTCGATATTTGTTTGCATGTTCCAACACTTGAAATTTCAGCATCGACTCTTTTAATAAACTCCAACAGTTTCTCTTTGCCAACTGCTACCTCAAGTTTGCGATCATGCACATGAGAAGAAAAAAGAGAATTGGGCTTAAAGAGAAATCAGTTGTGCAACTAATGTTGTGGTTTCTGCAGTTATTGTGTACGAGCATTGCGAAGAATCAAATCTTTTGCATGACTTTTCATATCATCACTGAATTCAACAGATAGTGTAAGAGATTCATCATTTGGCCCTTCTTCTGCCTCTTCTCCATAGACTTTATCGCTTGGTGGCTTGATCACGTCATTATCAATTAGAGCATTTGGTGTGGTTTGAGGTGAGACTTCCTCTTGTTCAATTAGTCTCTTGTGAATATCACTTGAAACTATAGGCAGTGGCTCGTAGGGTTGGACATGTATGTGGCTGGTATGTTGGATAGACTCTTTTTGCTGTGGCTAACTCCCGATAGGATCCACTTTTTGTGCATCATAAATAGATTCTAAAAATTCATATGGTTTGGTATACGCTGCCTTTTAATATATCAGGTCTCATACTTCATCGGGATAACAATTCATAACTGATCCTTCTGTCATGATATTCAACATGTGACGCTCTGTTGGTCTCATACCTTTAAGAAACAACATAATATGAGTATACTCTTGGGTTATATGGCTGGGCCAACTCCGCAGTAAATCCTTTAAGCGCTGTAAGTACTTATGAGTTGTTTCACCTTAGCAGAGTCAGTTAACGAAAAAAGAAAATTCTATACTTATACTCATCCATGTCTACGCCCATTGACTTAATAGAAATGTAATAAATATTAAACTATTTTATAAATGGTATAGGATCTTCTCCAGAGGCTCCTCCATACTTTGAGGGACGATGGATTATTTCTTCAGATAGTCCAAACTCTTTATCAACGTTTGAGGATCGCGCTAAAGAAGGTTGCTCTGCAAAAGTATACCACTCCATCTACAACATATTTAGAGTCGCGAAAGGAAAGGAATGTGCAAAAAAAAAGATAAGAAATAGCTAAAAAAACACTTCACTGCGACGCAACTCCCTGGCAACGGCGCCAAAATTTGACACGCGTCATCGTACATATCAAATTAATTTATTTCCTACAAGCTACTAGTGCAGCGGCAAGCAGGGTCAATCCCACGAGGTAGTTGCATGCGAAGTGAATTTTTGTAAATAAATAAAACTGAGGATTTGTGAAAATTGTATAGACAACAAAACAAAACAAGAATGCAAGGAAATTACTAATTTGATGAAAAAGGAACAATTCAAGACAACCACTTGTAATTCATTGTTTATCATATATATAAATCATGCAATTTCTAATTTTCTATCATCTCATAACTCTAACACATTCCAATAAAGGTAATGTGCATATGGCTTCTGATATCGTTTTACACCACGCAAATGTTAAAAGAAACCTTATCAAAAAATAGCATGGAGAATCAAGCGAGTTATACTAATGCGCAATTATTAATGCTTAACCTTAGGTGTTCTACTTATTTTTATCGCAAAGTATCAAAGAAGTCAACTATACAATCAACCTATTACAAGAAAAATGATACGCAAATACTCAATAGTCTCATCAAGTCAGAATCATAATAATATGCATATAAATTAATGCAAGACAGTATAATTGATGTTAAGCTCGTATCTCAAAACAGTTTGGCACAAACTTATGTCTCAACCCGCGACTAAGTGTTTAGCTACTCATAGTAGTAACGAAAGACATCATCAAAATTAATAATAAAAGAAGAGTGCAGAACGAATTGAACAGATGATCTCGGACGCGTTCCTTCTTCTTTTGTTGCTCTGTTGTTTGTGTTTGATGCTAAAAGAGTTATGAATTATCGATTGAAACTAGAGTTTTTATTTCCTATTTATACTCACTCTTAAGAAAATCAGCCCAATAAGTATTATCATTGATGATGTCATCACTATCGCCCCAAAACGTGTGTAACTTGTCGACACGGACCATGTGTAACTAAGGAATCTGGTTGTTCTTCATCCGCACTTGGTATTCTTTCTTCAACCATGCCAATTTTTGGATCACTTGACTTCCCCCTCCTTTTTGACCCTCTTAACATATGAATGACTTCTTAAGGTCAACATATGATTTGTGCATTTTTGTGTTAGCTTTCCATCAGATTTTGTTCATTTCGATCGGATCAACAAAGATCATTATGCAAGCTTTCAAAGCTCAAAAGGTCCTGCTATCTTTATCATCAATTAATGCCAAAACAATATTTTTAAAGTTTGTGTCTTTCTACCCATTCTCGTACACATGAAATGCAAAACTATATGAAACGAGTAATTCTGAATACAAAAATACACTAAAACACATGGGTTAAGACCGTTAGATAAGCGTATAAATGCGAATCATCATCCGTCAAGGACAAAACTAGTATTTTATGAAGTTAAATATTCATAAATCATAGTATAGCAAAGAATCATGGTGGTCACTTGTAATCTTCTTGTATAGAAAATTTGGAACTACAAAACAAACAACAAAAATATGTATTCCACTTCTCAAAAACTCTCTCCAAATAAAACCTTTCAGCCACCATCTCCCCTCTCCGGGGTGGAGGAAGAGCCTCTCCTCAACGAAGAGTGGCTCACCTTCCTCAACCCCTAGAAGTTCTATAACTAGCTTTTCATACTTCCCACATGTATTTCTCCCATAAGTTTCGTCTTATGGTGAGTTTTGTATTTCTTTCTAAGTTAATACTTATGAGAGGTTTTCATTTTTTATGTTTATTTGGTGTTTATTTTGTGGTACGGTTCAGCCGGCCATTTTGTGACCCTTCTGCCCAGGCCGTTAGCCTTTTTTCGCTTTCATATGGCACCTTTCCCGCAGCTTCCACCGATGTGGTCCCGTTTGCCGTCCTGCTGACAGTTTGTGTTGTCGACATTCCAGCCACTGAGAATGACAACGAGTTAAAGATGTACTTGTGAAGTCGCCAGTCGCAAGTTCGATTTGACGCTCCATGCACTAGGCGCAGTTGGTTTGGATCTGCTAGGTTTGGGTTATAGATTACCACAATGTCCGACTGTCGACCTGCTATGTTCTCTGGTGTCGACGAGGAGATAAAGATGGCGTTGGGTTGATGAGTTACGGTGTGCTGTCGTCGATCGTGAAGGCTGTTCTTCGACGCCACATTCTCAAGGCGTGATTGGGGGAGAGGTTATCTGGCGGGTATTAGCAAGGTGGATGTGGCTGGACATGAAGACGACGGTGCTCGCGGGTTTGGGGGTGGCGGTCTCCTTGGGAGTCGGTGAGGCTTCATGACATTAATGAGTGAAGGTGGAGGGTCGTTGTTTGAGTCTTCCTAGGTTACTTGGGGACTGTTTATGACCTTTTATTTTTCCCGTAGTTGAACCCTTTATGAGGGAAGGCGGGATGTTTTTGTGGGTTATGATGCATGCATTAGCTCGCTGTTTATTAGGTACTGAAGCCTATGTGACTTGTGGTTTGGCTTATGTTATACGTACTAGACGTCATTGTATCTTATATGAATATTGTACCCGCGTAATCCTTTATCGAGAAAAATAAGAGTATAGCAAAGAATCCAACCAGTGATGTTACGCGAAGATGAAAACTAGCTTAAACCGTATTCTATGGTAAAAATTCAAGAATCTGAGCGGTGAGAATTTATCGTCACTTAATTTTTTTTTATGTATGTATTTCAAAAATTAAATCTGTGAGATTTAAATTATCGTTGCATGCTTAGTCCTATACTAGTCGTATTCAATATCATTCTATATTTTTTTATTAATCGTTCAATGCAATTCATGAGTACTGTCGGTGAAGTTAAGTCATAGTCGTCTCTTTTAGATAGTGTTTTCATATTACTTGTTACCAAATGAAATATAAATCCCAAAACTTTAGAACAATTTAGAATATAAGTAGTTAATAAATATGAGTTTCCACTATTCTCATGGGTTCAACAGTAAGTCATCCTAATTCTTTATAAATTTCTTTTTACTTGTGTGACGTCCTATATTCCATCCTTTGTCACCTACCCACTACCTTCCCGTAGGTTCTTTAAAAAATTAGTTTGCCATTTTCCCAAAGATTATAACCAAGGATATTCAGGATATTATTTTTTGACGAATTTGTCACTGAGTGGCAATAAAGAAGTAGTAGATGAACAGCAGAGTAACCAAATTTCAGAACATATATACCATACATTTCAAATAATAAACAAGGAACAACCTATGACGCTGTATGAAACAGAAGTATATAGGTATTGTTGGGTAAGACGTTCTCCAAACAAACTCTTTTTTGACAAGTTGATGAGCGCACATAACAACACATATCAGGAAGCCGAGGTGTGATGCTGCTCCAAGGGGCGGGACTCAGTATTGTCGGTTTACTATGGCCCGAGTACCATCACGACAATGATAATCATAATAATGAGGAAAACCATGATGTCTATTCACACCCAATTTCTCGAGCTCCTAGGGCATTTGCACCGCGGTTGGGGAAGTTAGCACGTGCTGGTGCATCTCCAGCACCTCCCATCTTCCACAATTCCTCACTCCTTCCACTTGACACCACAGCTTTTTCACATATTCTCTCCCCTCGCACGTCCTTCAGCACGTTCTCCATTTCAAAGCCAATTTCCAGCACCTCCTCCTACCAGTGCAGATGCTCTTATGTAGTGATTTTCTGTTGGAGTGCTGTGTTTCTTCGTTCCTACAGATGATGATGGCATGTTTCTGGCTTGAGTGATGATAGAGAAAATATCGGCTCGTTCAAAAGTATATATGGTTTATTATTATATATCTTTTTAACATGTTTAGATTTTGAATTTAATTGCATGAATTGATTGCTACACAATGGTACCATTCTAAAATATTTTCTTCATATTAGCACAAAACCTATTTTCAATACTTATGCACTTTGGGAAATATAATTCACAAACCATCCACTTTCTAATTGAATAAATAAGACATCATTGACGCGTGTAAAACAGTGGTGTATTTTGTCACGCCAAAAGATATTTATAATGACCAGGGTGACCTGGTGTCGAACCCAAAGGAACGGAGACTTTAATTGAAAGAGTTGTTTAAACCTTGGAATTTGAAAAGCGATTTGGGGGGTTTTAAAATGTTTGGTTTTGTTGAACAAAAAGTTTTTGTGAAGGTATTTAATAAAAGAGATGACCGGGGTTTAATTTTACCAAAAGTACTCAAAGATTTTTATGAATAAATTCTTGAAATGATACAGAGCGTGTTTTGAAAAAGGTTTTGACTAATTTAGGCCTAGGAATGCAATTATCGATCAACCCTCACTGTCCGAATGTTGGATTGAACGAA
>JAWWMW010063162.1:0-16226 GCA_035048345.1 Echeveria elegans | reverse complement strand
TGGTGATGACGATATATCTGCACTAAAACTCAGCTTTGCACACCTCGATGCAGTTAAATTCATCGCCTAAGTTGGAAGGTGTGACTTTCAGAAAAATAATGATCATATGGGTGTGTCAAAGAAAACTTAAATCATACGGGTGATTTCATAAAAAAACCTGAATCATACGGACAGTTCCTTAATATTAACTCTTATTTTTATATGGTGCCTATTGATAAGAAAATATTTTAATTGATGATTTTGAGTAATATCACATTTTACAGATTACTATCGAAAAATCCCATATTTTTCGGATGGTTTTCGCCAATTAACTCATAGTTTTATCGCATGTCCCGTTTTCTAATTGGTTGGCTGAATTTCTCTGATTTTCCTTCAGTATTAATTATTTGAGGCAAATATTTCACAGTAGATACTATTTTAATTTTTTTATATCAAAATTCAACTTTTTATGCTCTACTAGTGTACCGTCCGTCGTCCCGACGGGGATGCGGCGTATCGGATGCACAATTGAATCGGTCAAATAGGGGCGAGACTCGATCAACCAATTTTTAGTGTCGTGCGGACCGAATTAAATGAGTATTTTCATTTTTTTGTCATATTCTCATTTTATCTTATTCCGATTTTGTCTTGTTTCTATTTTTTCTTATTCCGGTTTATGCTTATTCTTAATCCTTTTTTTTCTTATTCCAGTTTAGGCTTATTCCTATTTTTTCTTTTTCCGGTTTATGCTTATTTCTATTCCTATTTTTCTTTATTCCAATTTAAGCTTATTTCTATTTTTCGTCGCTATATGCGTGGTTCACTATTCTAGATATTCTATTATATATATAGATAAATTCAGTCTCGCTTCATTTGATTTGGACAAAAAAATTATTTTTCTTTTCTATTATTCCCATAAATCCTTGTTTTTAGCTTAAACCATCTTTCCGGTGAAATGGATCCTAATAATCATCTTTTTGTCTACCCAAATCCCCACAATCATCGATTTCAAAATCAATCTTCTAGACAACAAATTATTCTAAAAATATGGGTTTTCACACCAAATGTCTTCATGCCTTCAAATGTTCCAAATTATCGTCCATATTATGAATCAATGATGTCATATCCATCTCAAATACCACCTTATTATTCATATATTCCAACTGGATATGTATCAGTTCCAAATGTTGGAGCACCTGAATTTCCCTAATTTTATACATAAATGTAGGGATGCACATTTGGTCGGTAACCCGGAAACTGGACCTGATTTTTTCGATCCCGGTCCAGTTCCTGGGTCGTATTTTTATTTTTTCTCGGTCCAAACCCGAACAAGCAAAAAAAAAATTAAAGAAAAATCAGATTTTCGGTCCAAACCCGGATCGGAATGCCCGGTCCCGGTCTCCGAGCCACCCTTTTTCTGAAAATCTAGGTTTCGGTCCACCTGAACCCGTAAAATCTGATCCCGGTCTCGGGTCATCCGGATGCACATCCCTGCATAAATGGCTCTTGGTGGTATGCCTAGTGTTAATGAAGTCACTCCATATGAAGCAGATTCATATCATGCTCATTGGAAAATCCTTTGAACAATCGATCCAAATTGGTGCCACTTAGTGGGTGTATTAAATATAAAACGGGTAGTGTTGTTGACAGAAACAAAAAAATGACACATACTGGGGTAAAATTGTTGAGTAATGTAACGAGCAATGCTCGTTTGATCCTCCGCGTGATGGAGTTTCGTGCGGATATCATTGTAACTACATAAACAAAATACTAGACAAATGGATTGGTGCTTATGATAACACTAAGTGTATGCAACAAAGTAGGTGGTCAGAGAGTGATGTGTTGGCCAAAGTGAATTAACTATATTCAAGTGGTAATAGTATACATTTCAATTAAATGTCAGAATGACTTGCTATCCGTGATAAGACACGTTATAGTAGTCAGATAGAAGGAAATACTGGTTTTGAAAGTAATTGATCGAAAGAGTATGTGACAATGATGCAAATGACTCCAACTCTGTAGGATCTTGTGCTAGTCTGGAGGGATGCAACAAAAAAAAGATTAAAATAAAAGGAAGGGCGCAACTTTGAAAGTGGTCAACGAAAAGTGAAATCAATTTAAATATTTTGAGGAGAAAGAGTTGGAACAATTGGACAAAATAATCATAAGGCAAGAGGAGGCAAACCAATAGATGAAAGAATGAACTGAAGTGAAGAAGATGAAGATGTTTATGAAGCTAAGTTTAAAGGAACATTTCTGTGATTGGAGCAAAGAGCTATTGGAGAAGTTGAGCAACGATCTATTTGAAAAGTAATTGATGCAAGTGTCTATTTGTATTTTTTGCTTTCTGCTTTAATGTTTTGTTGTCATTATATACGTTAATTTTGTATTGACAAGTTCATCTTTAATGTTGTGTTTGTCATTGTCTTCTTTAATTTGATATTTTTGATGTCAATGTTGTGTTGAGTTGTTTGTGTCTACTTTAATTTATTTTTTGTCAGTTTTTACTTTAATAATGAGAGTTTTTCAATAATGTGCGACCTTTTTATTAATGTGATCCTCGATTTCGGGGGAATCTAATTCTTATCTTTTATTTAACCATTTGTTTCGAATCCGTCAATTTCAGCCACTCAATTTCTTATAAATAGGTACTCATTCTCTTATTGATGTACCAATGCTAAAAACCTATAGTCTTACAAAAATATCAATGGACCAATCTGAATTTCACCAAGTGTCGAAACAAAATAAAAAAAGACTATGCACGTCGTAGTAAGAGAAAACTGGTTAAGTTTGATTTTTTTTTTTTGATAATAAGTTACAATGGATATATATATATATTTCTTCAACACGCACGTTAAATAACTCTTTAACATTTCAATTGCTGACAAACGGTTATCTAACGCATGCAAAGGTGTTGAAGAACACCCACTGACATTCTTAAACACATTAAAAGATGTGAGGAAAAAATCATAATAAAGTTGGTGGTCAAGCACTTTTAAACAACACCCACTGAGAACATATTGCACTTGGGTCAGAACTGGTTTTCAGAAAGGAATGATTTCTTCTTCACAAGCTGAAGCTGTTGCTATATTACTTGCCTTACACTGGCCTGTTTCGAAAAAATGAACTTCATACATCTTTGAAACGGATAATGTGGAGGTTTATACGAGCCTTCATAAAGGTTGTGGCTCAGTATTTAGAAATAGTGGCTGGGTTAAGGATTGTTCCGACATTCTACTTGAACATAATAATTGGAGGGATTCTTTGGTTCGACGGAAAGCTAACCAATGAGCTGATTTTCTAGCGGCTAAGGTTTCGAAGGAATGTTGGTCTGGAACTTCGTCTTTTGCCATTCCTCGCTGTTTTATATTTTCTTAAATATTTTTATTTCGGGTGTCTATTTCCCGAGATTGTTTCTTGTTCCTCACTTGTATTAACTTGTAACACTATAAAAAAAAACACTTTTAAACAACACCACTGCTAGATTAATTTTTAAAATCACTCCACAAATACAAAGTCCGGTAGGCGGGTAGGGTTTCCAGATCCGACCAACTTCGCCCAAATCTGGAAACGAAAACAAAACCCTAATTCAATCCTATTCAAACTACGATCACTAAATCCTTTCAAATCGATCTTAAGATGCAGAAAATGGCTCAAGGCTGGTTTTCTGGCACCACTAGCAGTGACGATCAGCTACAGTCGTCGTCGTCGCTCTTAGCCGACTGGAATTCCTACGCTGAGTCGCAAGTTCCTCAAGATAGCAATTCGTTAGGGTTTGATCTTGAGTCTGCGGTTAGGTCTGCCAATGATACCTTCTCCGGCACGTTTAATGTGTATGTACATTGTACTCATATGGATATGACTCCATGCGGCTTTCCTTGGTATTTGTTTAGGAGTCTTTCGATTCGGTGTGTGTTTGGTTTGAATTTGGAATGAGGTGTTGCGTGAGAGTGCAGTGTTCTTGATCCTAGTTGTGGCGTTTTGTTTGCTGTTATGTGTATTTTTATATTTCACTTCTTAGGTTTGGAAGTGATTGTTTTAATGGAGCTAGTTCGTGTACCATACAACTGAATTAGTCCGGTGAGATTGAAGGAGGAACTGTTTGTTGAGTCTGAATTAAGGCTTAAGGGCAATGTGATGTGCTTAGGAAACTGTTCATGTTTACCATAGTTATGGTAGTCCGTTGGTAGAAGCGGTTCAAGTTCGAGACGTGGTTGAACTTGTATGGTACGACTTTGAAAATTAAAATTAGAAGCCAGGAGTAGAAACATAACCGTCACGAGATTGAGATTGAGCTTTTGCTGTAAGAGAGTGCTGGATGTGTGGAAGCATTAAGCACTGGTTTCTAAAACGGTTAGCTTCAATTTCGTAGACTGCTCCTTAAGCTCTTAGGTGGAAAAAATGTAAGTAACCAATGTAGTGGATAATAACCTAAATGCTATTTAGGTTTCTTCTTGTCTCCTAGTTTTGTAGACAACATGTTGATAGACTGGAATAAGCAAATTATGTACATCCCTTGTGTTTACTCATTTTATTTCTATTATGATTGCATCATATTTGCTCAGCATCAAGATATACGAATTTCTCAATAACTTGAAGTAGCTATTTGGCTGTTGACTGTTTATCAGTGTTTCAAAAGGAGTACGGGAGCTGCCTGGAAATCTCCAATCTGCTACTAGCAGTATTCCGTCAGGAAAAGCGTTCATGTATTTCGGTTTGTTCCTGGCAACGGGTGTTTTCTTCATCTTTATTGCATTCACCATGTTTCTCCCAGTCATGGTGCTCATGCCTCAGAAATTTGCAATCTGCTTCACCCTTGGATGTGGTTTCATTGTTGGGTCATTCTTTGCTCTTAGGGGTCCAACAAATCAGCTTGTTCACATGTCATCAAAAGAGGTAACTTCATTTTACTGGTGCTGCCGTTTTACATTTTCACTAACAAAAATGATACTTTTGTTAAAACCGAAGTGCCCGCTGCCAAGTTCTGTTTTTGCATCATCGTCATTTGTGCTAATTTGCAAGTTTTGTATCATGTAGAGACTTCCATTTACTCTGGGATTCCTCGGCACTATGGTAGGAACAATTTATGCGTCCATGGTGCTCCACAGCTACATTCTGTCTGTACTATTTGCAGTGCTACAGGTTGGTGCCGATTGTCTTTTGCATTCTGTTATTGCATGTGATACTCGACTGTGTATACTTTTAAAACTGTGCTAGTACTAGTATGTTTTTCGTGGCGATCCGATATCATCGCAAACTTGTTGATGCATTACATAATTTCCATGTGGAATTTCATTTGTAGCTCCAGTACATTTCAAGCTTGTTTTTTTATTTGTGAGATGCTAATGTTTCTAGTACTTTTTTGTAGGTTCTGGCTCTTGCATATTATGCCATATCATATTTCCCTGGGGGTTCTGCAGGACTCAAGTTTCTTACATCTGCTCTGACATTGTCAATTCTGAGATGCTTTGGACGATAATAGCAAAATCTGAACACTGGCCGTGTTTCTGACTGTGGTGAAGTTGAGTGGGCAGCACGAATTGATTCCTTTAGCAACTCAACGGGTCATATAAAGATGTGAACAATGAATAGCTTCTTGCGGAGTTGCCTTCCTTGAGCTGGGTGTCGCACTGGCTCATCAATGAATCAAATCCCTTCCCTGCTAGCAAATTGGTGAACCAGCAAATCTTATTGTAACAGGTTAAAACTTCTTATAAATACAACTTGAAATGGTAAGAGTTCCAGAGTGCTAATCCGTTGGCTGATGTATGACTAATTTGATGCGTAACTCCTGTTTAGAAGATCATAACTCCATTTTACGTTTGATCCAGTGTTTAGTAACAGTACTAGCCGTAATGGAACACATGTTACAAAATCATACAATGATTCCCGACGCAGCCAGTTGCGCTAACTTCATCAATGATGTTTTTTTTACTTTTCAATGAAGGAGAAGGATTTGGGACCATTATAAAGCCAAGATCCATATGTCCTACTTTCATTCAAGAAATAAAAGACTCTTGTCATCTTCCAATTTTTGTTTGGCTCTAGGAAAAGAAAAAGAGACACAATACATAAAGCTCAGTACCATACTCTCTCTTGTTCAACTACTGATGATTCTTCTTCGTCTTTCCATCAACTTCTGCAAGGCTACATCAATGACTTGAAATGCAGGATATGTTCTTTTCTAAATCGACGTTATCACATACGGAACTTCATCCTCTAGCAACTCATTCGCTGAAAAGTTGAGAGCGTAAAGATATAATAATTCCTAAGCATTCCAACTTAGCGCAGGAACTTACCTCCTTTTCCGCATTAAGGGTAAAAATTATTGTTCCCATCATCCATCACAGAAAGTGGTGCACTATTATTGACACAGGGCAAGACCCCCCCCCAACACATGCCGTTGATGGGCATGTTGTTACACTCATATAGTCAGGAGCGACAAGAAAGTGTTTCACTATCACATCCATAAAATTCCGCAATGTCCCGAAATGAAGTAACTTATGTCACATGTAACCATTATAGAGTCATAAATTGAGTTCCCTCAGATTCTCTCTTTGCTTTTCGGTTCATAAAGACGATTGTGTTGCGTCCACTTTTATTTTTCCTTTTCGCACTTTTTCTTTGTCTGGTGACACAAAGGAAAGCTCCTTCCCAAGACATAAACTTCTTGTTGTGGATTCTGTTCAGTTTCTCCATTTTGAAAGCACATTTCAACACATACTTTCTTGACAGATATTCTCCTCCAAATTCTTTAATCCTTCGAAACGCTCCTGTTAACCTATTTAGCAAAAATCGAAATCAATAAGATTCTTTGTAGGTAAAACCTAAAGTGACCCAACTTTAGCCTTTTGCAAAACTCATTTTTGTTGACTGCAGTTTCACAGAGTCATGCACATACCGCATCTTTCCATTACAATAAGTGTCGTAGTGGCAACTCTACTCACCCACTCAGGCGTTTCATTATGTTCAGGTTTTAGAAAATTAATAAAAGCCCACTGAAAGCTAAGTGTTTTATAAAGTCCTGCAACCCCACAAATCCAGGATTTCCGGGCCGATTAAGGACATAAAATTTTGTCATTATGAGGGCTGTGACTTTGACTGTTCATCAACTTTGAGCTAAAGACTCAACTAATCCATCTTGTTTATGTAAGCCAACGGAACCTGCCCAATAGGGACAACAAATACTGAAGAAAAAGCAGACCGAAGAACTAAAGGTTTCAGACAACAGATGGCCGATTTTGGTGTTTAAATATTTGCAGAGAGCACGAATGCAAAAGCCGGAAGAGTATTCAAATAGCGAATGCCATCATAGATCAGGGACTGGTTCATTGTAGTTGTTTCTAAGCAGATTATTTTACAGAACTTATTCCATAGTCGAGAAAAAAAATACCTCGGAACAAAATAAATTGTTTCAAGGAGAAAAGAGTTTCTAAGTTAGACTAGTAAAATGCCCACCTTTGGATGGAATAACGACATTACCTCTGCTGATCTCATCTGCCTCGACTCTTCTTATATGAGCGTCACATGCTGCGGAAGAACAAGGCCTGACATCAAAACCAGTAAATAGAACAAAATGTATCATATTAGTACTGAGTGCGGATGCTAAATAACATGGTGCAACTTAATGGAAGCATAATGGTCTTAAACTAATCATCTTTGGAAACATAAGTAACTCTTGTATTCCCCACTACACTACCATCTCTTGCTTTTCGTCGCATTTGTATTTATTTTTCCATTTCAGCGCAAACATGTGTACTTCCAAATTCCATCGTATTTAATTTCAAGCACACTGACATTAGCTTTGGGAGCTTCTTGTGTCGCTCCCTCACACATGTTATCCGAAGCTCTCAGATCTGAAGATAAATGGGTTAGTTAGTTTTCATTAGATCAGATCATAAGAATATGAATGATTTAGATCTTAGATCCATACCATCACATAACGCACCAAGTCGCTAACTTGAATTAAATCAAGTCTTTACACGGCTGTTACACACTGTGAGACATCACTAGTACTAAGTGTTCTACTCTACCAGCTACCATATGCTACTCCTGCACTAAAAACATTTTCTTAAAGACAAAAGCGATGTCTTTTTTATTTGTCGAGTTTATTTCAACTTTCGAGCAATAGAGAACATGACTAGGCTACTTATTATACTCAAGTTTGTTCATAGGTCTAATGACCCGCTCGTGTTCGTACATTAGAAAACTCGACATGATATCTTAAACTATACGAATCCTACAAGTACAAGGATGCTTAACGCTTAATCTATCTGTAACTCTAGATGCATACAGAAAAAAACCTCAAGATGTGTTTACACATTTCAACATCAAGCTTAGGTGAAACTAAAACCTTCATTTCAAAAATTAACTAACGTAATGTAATGACCTGGCCTTTCACAAAAGGAGATGCCGCACATAATTATTCTTATCAAAAGTAAGGTTAGGGATGGTCCATTTTAAGATATGAAATTTCTCATATTTTGCTTTCATCTTCTAGCCTATATGTTTGTCGCTTCGTGTAGCTTAGTTGTTCTCATATCCTCCTTTTTTTTTCCTTTTTCCTAATCAATCCACAGTGAACCAAATCATTGATAATGAAAATTACACGCCTTCAGTATCAGGTTGTCCGCTAAAAATACATGGAAATGTTACTCCCAAAACGTGGACCTAAAATTTTACACACAAACTTAACAACAAAACGTTATAACTGTAAACACAGAAGATTAAAATGCAAACCATATCTACTGATCTGAAACTGAAAGTGTCATTAAACCGACTACAATGTGGCACTGGCACAGATCTAATCACACAATTATTAGTGTAGCAAACAGTATTAAAAATACTGAAGAAATATATCATATTTGTTTTGATCTGGGAAGTAATCAAGAAATAATGTCATGTTGTCCGTCTTTGCACTCAATGGTAGTGAAACATGTCGGTACTGATTAATTATCCATTACAGCAAAGCCTTCCCCGACAAGATGACCAATTAAGAAAAAAATTTAATAAGAAAAAAAAAGTATCTAATTTTAACTTAATCCTAACTCCAGGACTCCAGTTCACCTCCATGTGCATTTCGCTAAATTCTCATTTTGAATCAACTTTCAGTACTGGAAACAGATCTCAATCAACACCTTAAAAACTAGGATTTAAAAAATTAGCGTAGGTTATTAAACAAGACAGACCCATATGCCCGAATTTAAGCATTGCACAAAAAAATAGTCGTAGAGCGCCTCATTTGTTTTCCAGGAACTTTTTTATTTATTTTCCGGAACTGATGTGTAACAGATTTGAAACAAACAGATCCTGCAACTATATCTCAAACCCATCATAGTCATGTGCAAGGACATCATTGGTAGGCTACCAGGTTTCCAAATGCAATAACTAGGCGATTTACTTATAAGTAAATCACTTTAATGACGTGACGTCATATGATCTGATATATAAATCTTATTATAAACGCATTATTGAAGTGCTAACTAACATGTGAATGACCCAATAACCATGTCCTCAAAATAATAAGGGACCACTTCAAAAAAAAAAAACTTAAAAAAAAAACTTCGGATCATTAACATACCTTCGAACTAAGAGAATGATGGTTAAAATGTTGGGGACGAGTAGTCTTTTTCTGGGACGGATACATTTAACAGGCAACCACTGGTCCCTGAACCGGAGCCAACTTGACAGGGAAGCAGCCAACACTTACTGTTCAACCCTGAAACCAAACAAGCAGTATTTTAACATCAAATGCACACAGGCACTTTAACTATTTGGATGCATATTAGAAAAACATATTTTACAAGAAACCAAAAATACCGAAAAAAAAATATGACAGAAATGACTAAGTTTTTTTATTATTATAAAAGCAACAGTTTCAGTCGGACATGTGATTGACAAGTTAACTAAAATTTTCTGTCCCAAAAGAGTGACCACAACGATACAATAAACATCAAGAAACTTTTTACCGCGTGACTGTCTGGTTTTTCTATCAGCACTGAAGATTTTACCAATAGCATTTAACGGTAATCATTCATTTGGAAGCAGAAACACGAACAGATAACGATCGATTTTTTTATGAAAAAGAGAAACCCATCCCATCAGGCCATCAGCATCACCAGTTCACTATGTTACAGCAAACAACAATAACAACAAAATAAATAATTACCTGAAAAAAAAAAATAGGACAAAAAAGAAAGTGCACTTGGATCTAGATGTTCCGGTTTTCTTTCTATAAACAAAACATGGGGTTCCTCCCTCCGGCCTCCACAATCCTTAAACAGGCCACCTGTTTTCTGCTCTCAGAAATGCCTGCAATTCTAAGGAATCTCATCGTCTTCCTCAGTTCTGTATTATCCTTAAACAACTTGTACTTATGTTGTTTTTCTTTAGAGGAACAAGGTCGAGCACTTCTAGAATGGAGGAATGGGTTGAATATTTCGGGAGATGCGTTAAAATCATGGAGTTCTTTAGACCAAAGTCCATGCAACTGGTTTGGGGTACGGTGCAACACAAATGGAGATGTGGTGGAGTTAAGCTTGAAGTCCTTGGATTTGCAAGGCTCGTTGCCTTCAAATTTTCAAGCTCTTAAGTCTTTATCAACACTGGTCTTATCTTCAACGAACTTAACCGGTGCTATCCCGAAGCAGATTGGAGATTATCAGGAATTGACCGTCATTGATCTGAGTGACAATTCACTCACAGGGGAGATTCCAGTAGAGATTTGCGCGCTTACCAGACTGGAAACTCTAGCACTCAATACAAATTTCCTCGAAGGTGGAATTCCTGAAGATATTGGTAACTTAAAGAACCTCATATACTTCACACTCTATGATAATCAGCTCAGCGGCACTATTCCAAAAAGTATAGGACGTTTGATTAGGCTTGAGACTTTCAGAGCTGGAGGGAATCAGAATCTTAAAGGTGAGGTGCCCTGGGAGATCGGTAACTGCAGCAACTTAGTTATATTGGGTCTAGCTGAAACAAGCGTCTCCGGAAGCCTGCCATCGTCGATTGGGATGCTTAAAAGAATTCAAACCATTGCTCTTTACACAACTTTATTATCAGGACCTATTCCGGACGAGATAGGAGAGTGCAGTGAGTTGCAAAATCTTTACTTGTATCAAAATTCAATCTCCGGGCCCATTCCAAAGCAAATAGGAAAGCTTAAAAAGCTTCAAAGTGTACTTCTATGGCAAAACAGTTTAGTGAGTATAATCCCAACGGAGCTCGGAGACTGCACTGAGCTGACAGTAATTGATTTTTCCGAAAATCAGCTCACTGGAAGCATACCAAGAAGTTTCGGAAAGCTACAAAAACTTCAAGAACTCCAGCTGAGTATAAATAAACTCTCCGGCACCATTCCTACGGAGATCTCAGACTGCACATCACTCACTCATCTTGAGATCGACAACAATGAGATATCAGGAGAAATCCCTCCTCGCATCGGAAACTTGAAGGAAATGACTTTGTTCTTCGCTTGGAAAAATAAGCTCACCGGCCGTCTACCAGAAACACTCGCAGATTGTCAAAATCTCCAAGCTCTTGATTTATCATTCAACAGCCTCTTTGGCCAGATACCGAAACAAATTTTTGCCTTGCAGAACCTTACAAAGCTGCTTCTGCTATCCAATGAGTTTTCCGGATTCATACCGCCTGATATAGGCAACTGCACAAATCTCTATAGGCTAAGACTCAATGATAACAGGTTAGGAGGGACTATTCCAGCAGAGATAGGAAACTTGAAGATGCTGAATTTTGCGGACTTCAGTAACAACCGCTTGGTTGGCAAAATTCCACCTACAATATCTGGATGCCAAACACTTGAGTTTCTCGATCTCCATGCAAATGGGATCACTGGTTCGCTGCCTGAAAACTTACCAAAGAGTCTACAACTTGTTGACATTTCGGAAAACAGACTCACTGGTCCATTGTCGTCTAGTATCGGAACACTGTCAGAATTGACCAAACTGATCCTCAGAAAAAATCGTCTATCGGGCAGAATTCCTTCAGAGATCCTCTCCTGCAGCAAGCTACAACTTCTAGATCTTGGAGAAAATGAGTTCTTTGGTGAAATACCCAATGAGTTAGGACTAATTCCATCGCTCGAGATCTCTTTAAATCTCAGCTGCAATCAGCTTTCAGGAGTGATCCCATTGCAGTTCTCAGGCCTAACCAAATTGGCATTACTTGATTTATCCCACAATCAACTTTCCGGAGATCTGAATGTCCTTACATCCCTTCAGAACTTAGTTTCTCTTAATATTTCCTTCAATGCCTTCTCAGGGGAGTTGCCTAACACAGCCTTTTTCCGCAAGCTTCCTTTAAGTGACCTAGTCGGTAACAAAGCTTTATACATGGCTAATGGGATAAACACCCCAGAAGACGCGGAAGGTTCTGATGGAAAAGCTAAATCTCGGATGAGGCTAACGATGTCGATTCTTGTCAGCGTCAGTGCAGTCCTAGTACTACTAGGAATCTATATGTTGGTCCGCACAAGAATGATGAATAACAAGCTCTTGGAAGACAATGTCTGGGAGCTGACACTATATCAGAAGCTGGAATTCTCAATAGACGACGTTGTCAGGAATTTAACCACAGCCAATGTGATCGGAACCGGTAGCTCCGGAGTTGTGTACAAAATTCAAACTCCTGGTGGTGATTCATTAGCGGTAAAAAAGATGTGGTCATTGGAAGAATCTGGAGCATTCACTTCTGAAATCAAGACACTGGGTTCCATTCGGCATAAGAATATTGTCAGGCTATTAGGCTGGGGATCAAATCAGAGCCTTAAGCTTTTATTTTACGACTATCTTCCGAATGGGAGTTTAAGTTCCCTTCTTCACGGAGCAGGCAAGGGCTCTGCTGAATGGGAAACGAGATACGATGTCTTGTTAGGCGTGGCTCATGCCCTCACTTATCTGCACCATGACTGTCAGCCAGCTATTATACACGGAGATGTTAAGGCCATGAATGTTTTGCTCGGTACACGCAATGAGGCTTACCTTGCAGACTTTGGCCTCGCCAGAACAGTAAACAACAATGTCATCGACCATTTTTCTAAAGGAAGTCAGAAACCTCACTTAGCTGGTTCCTACGGGTACATGGCTCCAGGTAAATTTTCATTTTTCAATCTTGTAGAGATTTCCACATTTTGCCAGAGTGCAAATCGACACAAGTAAATGACTTTGCTTTCTCCGGATATTTGCAGAACATGCCTCCATGCAGCTGATCACGGAAAAAAGCGATGTATACAGCTTCGGAGTGGTTCTGCTGGAGGTACTGACCGGGAGACATCCACTGGGCCCAACAATGCCCGGAGGCGCACATTTAGTTCAATGGGTGAAAGACCACTTGGCTAGTAAAAAAGAGCCCGGTGACATTCTGGACACTAAGCTTCGAGGAAGAGCAGATCCACAAATGCACGAGATGCTTCAGACTTTAGCTGTTTCATTTTTGTGTATCAGCACCAGACCCGATGATCGACCCACAATGAAAGATGTGGTCGCAATGCTGAAGGAAATCCGGCACGTTGAATCATCAAGAACAGATTCTGAAAAACTCAAAGACCGTTCACCTTCACCCACAATTCACTCACCTTTCCAAACTCAGAAGATGCAAGTACACGGTTCGTCTAACTGTTCTTCATCCTCCTTTTCAGATAATTCAACCTCGTACAAAGCTTCACAGTAGAAAATCATTTCGCACTTCACATTTTCTGCGCATATTTTCCGGTCCTAACTACCCAAAAGCTCCTGAAAGACGCAAAAGCCACATTTTATGTAACGTCAGTGTGACCTTTTTAGTTTCGTCGCCTCCGTCAGATTATGTAACCAGCTTACTGCAGCACATACAAATATGTACATTAGAATGTAACAAAAGCAGCATAAGTTTGAAATTACAGTGCTATATCACTATCAGCGCAAACCATGTCAAGAGGGGATCAAATGATTGCGTAATAGTCTGTTTTTGGAGTCATACCAGCGAAACTATACACAACCAACCGAATAAGGTTCCATCAAAATATCTGTCTTGCGTACCCATGGCCTATTAGGCTGTCCGATAACCCCATCGCTTCTCTACAGTCTACACCTCACATGTCAATGTGCTCCTATGAAAGGTACTTTCCAGCCATTGAAAGCTCAATCCAAACTGTACCATTTTCACAAGATTGCATATGCTTCTTCTCATGGTCCAAAAAACCAACCCACACATTCCACATGGGCAAGCAGAATTCAGATTTAGGGCAGCCACTCAAAATAAAAACTACATGGTTTTAAATGAGCGTGCTTCTATATGTCATCGCACAATAAGGCGTAATTTTCTCAATAAATTCATAATATGATACTAGATTGTTTCAAATAGTTCCAGATGCTCAACGAATACATTGTATTTTTTGCGACTACATCAGTAACTTTCCGTACCTTCTCGGCTTTAAAAGCTGAATCTGAATATGAGATCTTGAAGAAAGTAACGTGACTCCACGTTTTTAGGTTAAGAATGGTTCTTACCGGAGCGGTTCTCAACATCTAGATCAACACTTCACAGCAGAAAAGATATCAATGGACTCGCATGAGTGATGAACTCAATTAGGTCAAAATCGTGCAACAAATTGAAACCAATATTTTGAAAAATTCGAAATAAGAACTATAAATATTATCTGGGGTGTGATGATTTCTTCATAAAATTTCGAACTTGCCTTCCGGTTCAGCCTCCGATTGAAATCCCCAATTTGATTTCAGCGATTGGAGGTTAGGGTTTCGTGCGCGAAGGCAAAATGGCGCGACTGCAATTGTTCAGGCTGTTTGGTAAAAGGAATAAGGTAGTCTTCAGAGAGGAATTACTTATTCCAGGGGACTCTTTATATTTGAAGATCAGTGAACACTGTGAAAAAAAAAATTTGATTCACTGAATTGATGAATTTCAATTTCAAGGAAATTTCTTTATACATTTGTTTCCTTTTTTTGTTTACAAAAAAGTTATTAGTCAGGAAATCACCAAGTCATGGCCAATTAGGTGTGGCTCATGTGATTGGGCTAGTGACTTGTGTTTCAAGGTCCGTTTGGTTGCGGAAAAAAAAAATTAAGCGAAAATAAGCATGTGTGTTTGGTTGTAAAAAAATAAGTAAAATTAGATCAAATTTTCTTACAACTTTCTTATGAGAAAATCATTTTTTTAAAATTTTCTTTTTCTCACTTTTTTTTTTCGCAACAAAACGGAGCCCAAAAGTGTTATCAAAATGCTGCACGCTCTCAACTAATTTGATCATTGTGAACACACCTAGTTCCGACTAATTTGTATGAAACGAATAAACAAGTTATTACAATGTATGAAATTGATGAACGAGTAGTGTAACTCAAAACCTTCATAAGCCTTTGCATATGAGCACATTCTTGTTGGGCAGATTACTTGGCTCTTGACTAAACTAAGTTTCACAAACCAACAATTTTTTTTTGCTTAATTAGTACTATAATCTAATACTTGTCGCTCAAGGCGTTGACCATAGTGCAAACACGCCTCGTCTCGTTAATGAAGTGTTAATACCTTGTTGGATCATTATTCGTTAGCTGAACTTATCCAGTGTCATTGTAGACGTGTTATTGAGTTCAGATGCAAAGCGGATGTAATAAATACTGGAGGAAAGTAAAGTAAAAAAGAGTACTCAAATATTTATAGTGGAAATCTTGTAAAATGGGGTAAAAATCACTACCTCTCAGCTTTCACTGGAAGAATTTGAGAAATTTATCTTATTGCGACGCCTGATATACTTTCCTTGTACAGAATTGCCAAACTGAATAGCACCCGAACTTCACGTTCGACCTACACCCGCTATCTATTCGTACGAAGATCAACTCGATACAATAAGGACACTTCTTCTTTGCGAACGACCACCGCAACCTGCACAAAATCTCCCACGCCCCGACACACAGTAATATACAACTCTGGTGGCTTCGAACACAGACCTCCTACGCTCTCGGTTCCCTGCTCAGGTGGACTCACTACTACAGGCTGCACCGTGACAGTTTTATTTTGTTCGCTTACGCATATTTTTAGCATGGGGAACGCACACAAAATCATGATGCAAGTTTTATTTTCGTTGTATGAGATAAATATATGATATGAATCTAAGGTAAAAGAATGAGACAAATTTGTGATGGGTAGAGATCAGGTTAAAAAATGTCTAAATATAAAAAGTATAAAGAGATCATAACCATTGATGTATCTTCTAATCAATGACTGAGATTATC